>JAOTQJ010000102.1:18912108-18933304 GCA_025642045.1 Solanum sejunctum
AAAAATTATAATTTTATAATATTTTTTTATATAATTTTACATGTCTAAATTTTTATTTTAAATATAAATTAATATAATCTCATTTAATTTTAAAAATTAATTAAATTATCAAAAAAAATATAACATGATAATAAAAATGAACGAACGGTGTACTATGCATAGACCATAGTGTTATTAATATCTTTGGATCTAGTTTTTCTTTCTGGTAGGGGTGTCATAGTATGTGTGCACATAAACATTTTCACTTCATACTGTTACATTTGTCTGGGGTGGCACAAATAGATAAAAAATTGTACCTTCTTCGTTTTACGTAATATCTTTGTTTTTAAATATATTTAAAAAAATATTATTTTATTCAAATTAAAAATTATTTATTTTTAAAATTTTATTTTTAGCTCAATAAAGTGATTCATAGTCACATAAATATTTAAAAATAATTTTATACTATAAATTTTAAATATTTTTCTTTTTTTTTTTAAATATCATTTAAGTCAAAAAGTATCACATAATATGAGCTGGAGGAGTATATATTTTTTTTCGCATTCTTTTTGAATTTATTGAGTGTGTACTTTGCTTGCAGAGAATAATAAAACTTTTCTCCCTTCATGAGCTTTGCTTGTTATATTTTGGTTTATGAGAATTAATTAATATATTAATATGTTTATTTTGTTTTATTTTATGGAAGTTAATTATTTTGTTAGAGGTTAGGCGTCCAATGAGAGTATTCCCTTTTTGATTTTAAGAATGAGAAAAAGATAAAGCAAAGAATAAAGTAAAAGAAAATACAAAAAGATATGTGTCGGTGGTTGATTATTATTATTATTATTATTATTATTATTGATTAATTTGGAAATTTCTGTGTTTATTACTCCAATTAATTACTTTTTTAATTTATCAGCGATTAGAGGAAATAAACAAAAAATGCAGATAAAGAAAACGACATCGTGGGTGCCCTGTCTTTCCCCATTTACTTCTACCTGTCTCAAATTAATGTTAAACAAAAATTATGAAACAAAGAATTTAATTAAGATGGAAGAGCATGTGAGATGGGACACGTTATATAATTAGACTTCACTTTCCTGTTATACTATTTTACTATTTTGTTTAATTCTGGAGAAACATTACGACTGTCATTAAAATTTATATCAAAGCATTAATCAGTCCAATTCGATTCTATATATTATTGATTTAATTTATTAATTTTTTATTTTTAAATTAGTTAAATCAATAATAAATTAATAGAATAAATTTTATTAAATTTTTATTAACGATTTTAAGTTTTTAATGATTCAGTTTTTGATTTACCTGATAAGGATGATAATAAGAATTTACATTAATAAAAACAAATAGAGTACGGATGAAGACTAAATACTAGAGTGGTTAATTAATTATTTAAGTACGATAAAAATTAAAATATATAAAGTACTAGTATAGTGTCCTTTACTATTAAATTACTACTTAATATTTATAAAAGGATAAAATAATAAATTATTATAATCTTATTAGGTTATCAGTTTACCTAATAATCTAATAGTAAAAATTGATATCAAACCCATGACCTAATATTTTTTTTTCTCAAAATCATTAAAAACATGATAACCTAATAACCCAATAATAATAAATCAATAACGTTTTTATCAGTTTGATTTATCGATCGGTTCAATTTTTGCACACCCCTACCAATTAATACTCCACATGTTCATCTTTAATTGTCCTCTATGCTATTTTTGGATGTCCAATAATTCTTATTCACTTTATGAAATTTAATGATAATTTTACACTTACTTTCTAATTTATTTTTATCCATTAATACTGCCTATAATATTTTTTAATACATTATAAAATTATCCATATTATTTACTACTTTCTTTGGTCCCTTTTATATGTTATCACTTTTTGTGATTATATTTACATTTTTTAAAAAGTAACTTTACTATTTTATCCTTATTTAATGTATATTAATTATTTTTTTAGCTCTTCTAGTTAGTTAATTATATTTTTTAAAACTCATTAACTATCAAGTGTAAAATAGGAAGAACAATATTATTTATACATTGATTTAGTAAAATGACATATATTAAGTACCTTTTATTTATACTAAAAATGATATATAAAAAAGATCAAGCAAAATACTTTTTAATTTATATGCCAAATTAATAATGAACAAATAAAATTTGACGAAGGGAATAGTATAATTGTCAAAATAAATGCAAGCTCTAACCCCAAATAAGTTCAGTAAAACAAGCAAAATAAATGTTCAATAAATATTGATTAATTTTATATTTGATAATTAAATTATTTTAATTTTTACATAAACTAAATTATATATGTATATTTGTGACAGCAAATCATTTATATATATATTTAATATTCAAAAAAGTCTATTGAGATATCATTAATTATTTTTTGTCATTTATTATTTATTTATTTCACAAAATATTTATAAATTATACAAAAAATATTATTAACACTCGTAATAATAAAATGACATTAAAGTATACGAATTTAAAACTAATAATTATAGTTAAAATAAGTCTCATAATTTTGAAAAAAATATACATCAATTAAATTAAAAAATATTTATTGACATTTAATTTTATTTATCGAGAAAAATATATAAATGAAAACTTTGACGGCAACCGACTAGGGAAATTACTACTACAAGTCAATAAACTAACCGCCGCCCTTGGCCTAAAATGCCATTAACTCAAAAGTCAAAATTCATGTGATCTTGTTTTTCGAATAAAGAACATAAAAGGAAAATTTTTTGAATCTTATTCCATATTTGATTATTTTTTTTTCGATCCTGCTGTCATGCTTAGGTAGTTATAGTATTTTGTAAGGATTGTTTTAAATGAAGTTATAACTTTAAATGTTTAGATACATTATTTTAAATTTAATTTGTCATAAAATTAAAAATTGACATATGTTATCTTGTTTCTTCAGTTTTTTATGTGTTCTTTTCTAATACAATGTACTTTTTTTTTTATTTTACTTATTTGAATGTTTTTGAAATACCATCATTCCAATGGTATCGAATGTTTCTCCAATTAAAAATTGCAAATGAAAGCATAGCAATGCATTATGAATAACAACTATTATAACAAATTAATATGATAATTAAAATACAAGAACTAATATATAATAATAAAAAATTGAAAGACATGAAATTGTTGAAGCAATCTACAACTACTAGTATGGAGTCAATACATTACTACTTATTAATTTTTATCTGGTATTCGTTTTATACAATTTCGTATTTATAGTCATGCTTTTATTAAATTAAAATGTTTCATTAATTTGTGGAGAAATATTATTTTAAAAGTATTAAATAAAATTGAATCAAATTTTTAAAAAAATTAAAGCAAATTAAATTAATTCAATTCAATATGTAATACATACTTACTCAAAATTAAAAATTAAAGAATTCAAACGAATTAAAATTTGCTAAAATAAAATTGAATGCCCACCCTACGAGCAGATTTCATGAGAGTATCATACCTATATAATATAATTTATTTTAAAGAAGAGATATTAATACATTTATATAAATTGAGATGAAAAAATATTCATAAAAAAAGAAAACGAGTTTCCTTTTTCCTCAAAAAAGAAGAAAAATAGAAGTCACCGCTAACATCGTGTGTGAGGAATCATTTTAGTGGTCGATACAATCATCTTTTCTTTTACCATTTACGTGATCAAGAATTCACCCAGAAACAGACAAATCTGTTACAAGGGTAAATATAATTTCACCCCAGAAATAAACAAAAAAGAGAAAATTCTATACAGAAATTTTTTTTGGTTCCTATACAGAGACAAAAGGAACAGAGAGATACAGAAGGGGCCATCATGATGAAGAGGTAATTTTAATAGACAGCTATAGAATAACCAGAAAGAAAGAACCACGAACCATCACATCCATACTTTTTTTTTTCTGTATTAAAAAAAAAATAATCTTCAAGGGGTTGTTTTTTCTTCCTTCTTTTTCATATTTTTGTATACATATATGTGAAGTTTTCATGTATATGTCACTCCATTCTTCTCCTCCTCTTTCTATAGGTCCATATTTCTGGACCCATTAATCTTTCTTGGAGAAAAGGATCTTTCTTTATTGAAAGTACATTCATTAAAGCTCAGTAAGAGAGGAGAATTGTGGGTCTTTAAGATTTGTCTGATTTATAATTGTATTGGAGGTACTGATTTTTTATTTTCCTTCTGGTATTTCAATTGCTGTTGTATTTCCTTCCTGGAAAAGCTGAATTTTTTTTTGAGTGCTGTCATTTTTTGTGTCAGATCTTTTACAGATCCTGGCATTGTGTCTTTGCTGTTTGTTTCATATTTATAATCTTTGCTAATTGGATGGTTTTTCACTAGTGGGGTTTCTATAATTTTGTCAGAAATGACCTTGGTTTTTTTACTTTTGTTTCATGAATCAAGATTTGGTTTTAGAGGAGTGAAATGGTCATAAAGATGGAATCTTTTTATCATTTTGGAACTCTACTGCAAGGATTCTTGCATTTAATATATATTTTCTTCTTCTGTGTATACTTTGTTGGCATGTTTATGTATTGGGAGTAAATAAACAACCCATAATCTTAATGTCATTAGTTTCTTCAACCAATATAGTTTCAAGTTTAACTGATTGGTCCACAATCAAGCTTTGTTGGTATTATTCTTCTTGCTGGATTTCTTTTTTGTCATAGTTTGTTGTGAGTTGTGCTTTCCTTACTTTCTTGTTTTCTTGTTGCTATAGTACAACTCAAGTTAGATCTACATGGATTGGATTGATTTCATATGTTTGCTGAGTTTAGAGGCCTTGGAGGGCCCTCATTAGGACAGCTGAATTTGTTTAATCTAAGGGGCCCTGTGTCATGTGCAAAGTATAAAGATGATATGACTTGTAAAGACTAAAGTTTTCCTTTGAGTATTAACAGAACTCATGGTTTTCAATAGTTAGTTATTACTGCCTGATTCTGACAGTTAATGGTCCTATGCTTCACCAGTAACTGTGATTATTGCCCCTTTTAGAAAAGACCCTATACTTGGTGGTTGTGATGAATTACTCTTGATTTGGGCTTGTGAGTTTTCCAGTTGTAAAGGTCGTGGAGTACTGTATTCTTAGTTGTGACTCTATTGATGGATGCTTCTCTTTGTATATATAGTACTGTTTAGTTCAAGAAACATTAGATGTAGATATCATATGCTTGAGTGATGTTTCAATTCTTTGGTTCTACTTGACGATCCATTGAAAGAAGCTAGAATTGATTTTAAGCATTTTCAAGTGTTTTCTTTGACTAAGAGTTAGTATTAATTAATGAGGTGGAAATGATTTACCATGTTGTTTGCTTTTTATGCAGGTAAGTAATCAATAAAAAGATACAACATGAAGCACAAAGATGGAAAACCATATCCACCAAATAAAAATTCAAAGAAAGTTCAATTGACATTACTTGTTGTGGTGCTCTGTGGGTTGTCATTCTATCTTGGAGGGATTTTTTGCTCTGAAAAGGAGAAATTTGCAACTAAGGAGGTTGACAGGGAAGATGAAACTCCCATAGTGAATTCTGTCAGCTCTCTACAAACCAGAGCCAGTTCCTTTCCTGAATGCAGTGCTGACTATCAGGACTATACCCCATGCACAGATCCAAGGGTATGTTATCTTGACGAATCTAGTCTTGTTTATTCTTTTGAGGTGTAATCAACCATGTGAATGATATGATATATTGGTGATATTGCAGCGATGGAAGAAGTACGGTCTTCATCGCTTAACTTTCATGGAACGACATTGCCCTCCTAATTTTGAAAGGAAAGAATGCTTGGTTCCACCACCAGATGGCTATAAGGTGCCAATAAGATGGCCAAAGAGCAAAAATGAATGTTGGTACAGGTAATACTTATGTTCTGTATCTTTGTTTGTCTATGTTTTGTTGTTGGATTTGATCCTAGCATTAATTTTTTTGCTAATTTTGCTGTTCCAATCTGGCTTCAGGAATGTTCCGTACGATTGGATTAACAAACAAAAGTCTAATCAACATTGGCTCGTAAAAGATGGGGAGAAATTCATCTTTCCTGGTGGTGGTACTATGTTCCCAAATGGCGTCGGGAAATATGTTGATCTGATGGAAGATTTGATTCCACAAATGAAAGATGGCACCATCCGAACGGCCATTGATACTGGTTGTGGGGTTAGTGCATCGTCACTCGGTCTTCTGTAGTGTTATTAATGCTGAAATATCTAAACTGCATTCCTGAGTCATGGTTGCTTTCCATCATGGTTTTTTCATAAGATAGTCACTTGATTTATCTCTTCATATTTAGCTATCTTTGAGCATAAGGTCATGGCCAATCTGCTAATTATGTATTTGCTGAATCCTACACAGCCACTAGCTGATTCTTGTTGTTTGTAACATAACATCTTCTTGTCAAGTTACTTAGATACAAAACTTTATACATCCGATCTTCCTCCTGTGTAATTTTGTTGAGATATGTAATCTGGAATTCGTTTATTTGAGGCGCCACATGAGTGATTGATTGTTTTGTAATCTAGAATGTCTACTTAATTTATGTTTTCTTCTTAATCTAGGTGGCAAGCTGGGGAGGCGATCTACTGGATCGTGGAATCCTGACAGTTTCTCTTGCTCCAAGAGATAATCATGAAGCTCAAGTTCAGTTTGCTCTGGAACGTGGAATTCCTGCAGTTCTGGGCATTATTTCAACACAGCGTCTTCCTTTCCCTTCAAACTCTTTTGACATGGCTCATTGCTCAAGATGCCTAATTCCATGGACCGAATTTGGTAAGCAACATGGATAGAAAGAAAGTTATATGCTTGTCTTGAGTGGAAATGCTTTATTAGGCTGCTTTCTAATCAGTTCTCACTGTTGGCAGGTGGAGTTTACCTTCTTGAAGTACATCGTATACTGCGGCCTGGAGGTTTCTGGGTCCTTTCTGGTCCACCTGTGAACTATGAGAACCGTTGGAGAGGATGGAATACCACCATTGAGGAGCAGAGATCAGATTACGAGAAATTGCAAGATCTGCTAACTTCAATGTGCTTCAAATTATTTAACAAGAAGGATGACATTGCCGTGTGGCAGAAGTTGACAGACAATAGCTGCTATAAGAAACTTGATAACCCTGATAACTACCCACCAAAATGTGATGATGGTACTGAACCTGATTCCGCGTGGTACACTCCTCTTCGACCTTGTGTAGTTGTGCCTCCAACTATTAAGAAAGTTAAGTTGAACGCCCTAGCCAAATGGCCAGAAAGGTTGCATGTCGCCCCAGAACGTGTTTCTGATGTTCGAGGAGGTAGTGAGGGTTCCTTTAAGCATGACGATAGTAAGTGGAAGGTGCGAGCAAAGCACTACAAGAAGTTGCTCCCTGCTATTGGAACTGAAAAGATCAGGAATGTGATGGACATGAACACCTTGTACGGAGGTTTCGCTGCTGCTCTGGTTGAGGATCCTCTTTGGGTCATGAATGTTGTTTCCTCTTATGCTGCCAATACACTTTCTGTGGTCTACGACAGAGGTCTTATCGGAACGTTTCATGACTGGTAATTTAGATTTACTTTCAAGCTTGATGCCTAAACTGCAGTGTTGATTCATTTCTAAGTTTGACTTTTTAACTGACCCTCTTTGTTTGTCGTTCCATAGGTGTGAGGCCTTTTCAACCTATCCTCGAACGTATGATCTCCTTCATCTTGACAGTCTCTTCACTGCTGAAAGTCATAGGTAAGAATATTTGTGCCAAAGTATACTCCCACACCTATCGTTTAGTTAGTAATGTGTTAGTGTCTAAGCAAGAAAAACAAGACTATCCTGACATCACTTATGTACTTCTTACAGATGTGAAATGAAGTATGTTCTGCTGGAAATGGATCGTATTTTGCGACCTAATGGATATGCAATCATCCGGGAATCCAGTTACTTCGTAGATCTCATCGCCCCTATGGCTAAGGGCATGAGATGGAGCTGTCGCGAAGAAGACACAGAATATGGCTCACAAAATGAGAAGATACTGATTTGCCAAAAGAAGCTGTGGTATTCAAAAGAGAGTTCATGATAAACATGGTATAAACTACACAAGTTGTGATTACATATTCACAATACCAAAGGAGAAAAGCTCAAAGAGAATTTATTTTGTTTCTACTAGATTATGAGAAAAATAACCACACTGTCTTGTGCTAGTAGTCTCTTAGTTTCATTTCATGCTATAATATTCTTTGTAAGAGTCATCAAGCTAAGCTTTTCTTCCCTGTATCTTCTTAGAGGTTGTTGAAAAGTAACAACATCACAGTCTTCTTAATTAATGTGTTCGTTGTCAATTTCTCATGAATGAATTAAATGGTTAATATTCAAACATTTCTTTTCTTGTTGGAGACTTGGAGCTATTGATGGGTTCGACTTTTAAGGTTCTTACCTCTGAAATCGCTATTCTCACCCGAAGTTTCAAAAAGGGGAATTGAGAATCATCATATTTCAGAAAAAATCAAAGCAAGCAAAAAAGAAGGGCGTGTCCATGCAATTTATTAATAAAATTGAATAAATTATTCATTTTTAGTATTTATTTATTATTAATATTTTGGTCAATCGTTGAATTGGTCCAGAACAAGCCTTTCCTTTGCGGATCCATGGGCTTTTTGTTTTGAATCAGTGCTTCTTTGCTCGCTTGCAGCGCCTCGACTAGAGTTTCCGCTGTAGGATTGAGTGAGATTCTTACAACGGAAAACATGGGTAGGAGTCCTTTTTTTCGAGATCAGATAAACCGGGACACTTGTATCCGGGGCTTGACAAAGGAATAGGGCTGAGGCGTGAGATATTAGATATTAGATTTGGACGACACCTCTCCCGTTGGTCTAGCGACTTCGCCCGGGCCATAAATTGTGTGTCAGCTCGGGCCCCGCTCTTTATAGTCGCGACTGTTGTCATGGAAAAAGACTTTCTTTTCTGTCAAAGAAGCATGCTTAACAGTGAAGGATGTTATGGAGAAGTGAAAACCAGTGAGTCTCTACTCTTTGCAGTGCCGCTATTGGCGCATAATAGATTGATATGAACATCATGAGCTGTCCCATAATAAAACCATTTGTTGCTGATACCTTTTTCTCGGTTCCTTCTTCCATAACCAGAGCTCGGAGAAGGAAGAGATAAGAGGGCCCTATGAAGAATGTGATCAGAAATCCATAATAGAGTCCGATTTTCTACTTTTGAAATTATGAGTTTGTTTGGAATTTTTGGTGACCTTTTATACTGCGACAGGTATCATGCTATGAATGAAATCTTGAATCATGACAATATGACACAGTTTAGTATAGTTATCAAATATGACATAAAGTCTTACCGATTTGTCATGACTTGCATGCTAGTATTTTAAAATGTATTCTTTTTCCTCCACTTTATTTGTATCTTTAAGATCACGACTATCCAGTACAATCTACGGACAATTTAACATAACTTAATTGAATATAAAAAGTCGTATCGATCTGTCATGACTTGCCTTGCAATAACAGTTGCCTATTTGCTTTGCAATGTCTTATCACTCAACCGTCTTTTTAAAAAAAAAAATATTCTTGAGTTTTCTATTAATTTTTTTTAAAAAAAAACTATTTTCGCGTAATATTAAATTTGAAGAAGAACAATATTTAAATAGTACTCCTAGCTCAATTGTATTCTTTTTTGTGTAAATCATCCTCTTCTTGCATGTCCACAATTTGGTGGGCCTCTCAAGCTTGTTAATGGGCCTATTCAGAATTCAGATAGTGGCCACTTAGTCTTCCAAGAGAAAAAGGTACAAACTGGATAAATATCTATTTTTGAGGCCGTTATTTACAATTTATACTGATATTAAAAGAAATTGTCAAGTTAATTTGCTTTGAAATAACTTTACATGTACATGATTAAAGTTGAAAAATTGTCTTCTAACGTAAGATATTATGTATAAAATGACTTTGTGAAGGTCAAATATAAAAATTTTTTTGTCTAAATTTTAATATGATTTTTAAAGGCCAACTTCAAAGATTTTTTCTGAAATTATAGACTTGACAAAGACCAAATTCAAATAATTTTTACTGAAGTTTTACCTAGCTTACTGAAGATAACTTCAGTGATGAAATATATGTCAAAATTGCTAAAATTTCACGTTGGTACGTCTAAATTTTTTTCACTTCACGTCAGTCATAAAAGTTGACTAAAGTTTGTAAGCCAGAACATTTGAAAAACAGGAATTAAAGAAGAAACTATCTAATTACACAAATATTCCTATCATATTTACCTATAGTTTAAAATAATTACATATTGTCTTACTAATTAATAATTTCATGCTAAATTTTAAATCAAATAAATCTAAATACATCTATTTTATTATCAAATACTCTGAAATATATATATGTAAGAATAGAAACGAGCTAAATAGGTGGAAGTCAAGTGAGAAAGTCCATATATCCTAAATACATGAGAATCACTTAAATATACGTACCTAAATTTGAAATATAAAATATAATTCAAATATATTCTGAAATATAAATATATGTCGAGAATATGAGAAGTGGACCAGCTGGTCTTAATGGGATGATGCCCAGTCATTGTTATTTTTAGCGTCAGCTTATCAAGCGAAGGGCTGAAAGGGAAAGCACGTGAAAAAACTATGCTCCCCCCATTTCAATTTGATGTGATTTTACGTAATTGAATATGAAATTTAAACAATATGAAAAGATTTTATAATATTTCAAGATTATTCAAAACTCAAATTGTAATTATAGTTAGATGTTTGTCAGGAGTCATAACTAATTCAAACTATTACTCTATTAGCTAATTAACTAGTATATGTTTGCTTATTTCATGTAATTTTTCCTAAAAAGCATATATTGAGTCATACATGAGCTATACACTAAATACTATCATAATACACTCAAAAAATTAACATAGTTTGACTATACATGAAATATATCTTGCTTATTCGTGTCTATACAATGAATGACTATCTTTTTTTTTACCATTACTGTGATCGAATGACTATCTACTCTATCCCTCAACTCTATTTGCCAAATAAGAAAAATGCATTTTTTTTAAAATTAACTAAAAAGGAAAATATGTCACATAAATACAAATAGAAAAAGTAATTAACTACAAGTTACATTACATATATAGAAGGTATACATACATATTTGCCTTACATTACACAATACACATCATCATACACTATATAATTCATTGTATGTATTAATCACATTAGACTACATGCATTGACATTATCATCATTAAAGAAGTTACTGACTTTGTCATCACCTCTATGAGTAACATGAAGATTGCCATGTTTATCAGCAATATTATAACCATGCCTCCAGTAATTGTAGCTGTCTCTATACTCACTTGTCATGTCTTTGAAGTAGTTACTTGACGAAGTGAAGTATAGAGGGGGGTTCGGGTATGGCCAGAATTCTGCTCGCTTCCCATGCCTCCTCACTGCTTTTAGCACCTTATTACGATCCACATAGCCCACTACTGTCACTTTCTCCATTGCTATTTCCACCGATACTGATTCTACTCCTGCATGTATTTATATAGTCAGATTTATTTGTAATAGTCATTTAAATATTATATATTTTTTTATATGAAATTGTGTGATCTTTCATGTTATGTTATATTATTCTTTGTAATAGTATTTCGTTGTAGCAGTTCAGAAAATTTTGAGATAAATGATGTTACTTTCGTTGTTTCAATTTATATGACATATTTTTCTTTTTAATATGTCAAAACGAATGATATATTTTTAATTGAAAATAATTTAGCTTTTTAAATTTACTCTTTTATCCTTATTAAAATGAATTATTTATAATGTAACACACAAATATCTAAAATTATTTTAGAACTCAAATTTTGAAAGTGATTCTTTTATTTCTTAAACTTTGTGTCAAGTTAAACGATCTCATATAAATAGGCCAGTAGGTTTAGCTATAATTAATTATTTCTTCTGTCTTAATTTATTCATTTTACTTTCCTCTTTAGTCCATTTGAAATAGAATGTCCCTTTGCTTTATTTGACAACTCTCCTCAGTTTAAATTTTTCCATATGACATATGTTCAGGACTCCAATATTGAAGAACATTTGGTATATTCTATGTGTCTTACACTGTAAGGCCAAAAAATTCAAACGTCATCTTTACTTTCTTAAACTTCATATTCAATCAAAATCACACAAATAAACTGAAACGGAGGAGCGTTGAGCTACATCCACATCCATCCATGGATGATAATCTATTTAATAATTGTACCTCTAAGCTTGAAGAGAGCATCTTTAATAACTCTCTCACAACCACTACAACACATCCTTACTTTGAGTTCCACTGTCTGTACAAAATATATAAAACAAAATTAAGGACACATAATTACTTAAATTAATCTTCTCTTATAAGAAATTAAACAAATAATAATAATAATAAGATTTAAAACCTGTAAAGAAAGTGGTCTAGCCTTTTTCATGTTGTGTTTGTTTGTGCCTTGTTGATGATGAGGATGATGATAGTGAAAGTCACAATAACTAGTGATGGCTGAGACAAAAGACCCAAATAATTTCTCTAGTAAGTTAACCATTTTGTCAATAGTTTTTTCCTATATATGTAGATTGAATTATTTCTAGGTAGCAAAATTGCCCACTTATAAAGACAAGGGAGAGGAAGAAAATTAGGAAGCTTTAATTTTATCCCCATTTATAAAATATTCCTCCAACACTAGGCATCTTTTTCTTAAGTTCCAATCCCATGGCAAATGGATTCTAGTAAAACCAACAAAACTCCTACTTTGTAATACAAATTAATTAATTGCCACCACTTCTCATTCATGCATAAATTATAAATACATTATCTACTTTCTTTCTTTTACAAAGAATAAAAATAAAATAGTAAAAGTATATTATCCCATTAGGAAAGAATAATGGTGTCGTTGTTCTGGTCGAGTACTCTTTTTTCTTTGTCCAATTTCATCTTACCAAACTAGAGTGATTTTGACCAACCCGCGAAGAGTTGTGAGATTAGACGTTTTGACTACAGTCCGACCTCTTTATAATAATATTTTATTAGTATAACATTCATATTTTTGTGAAACTGATATTCCACGTTATGTTATATTATATATTTTTTATAATAATATTTTGCTATAGCAATTAAAAAAAAAATCAAAACGAACGATGTGATTGCTGAGATGTTTGGATTATTATAGTGATGATAAATTAAATTATATTATACTTAAATTAATTAAGGTGGATGAAAACCTTTATAGTGGATCAAGCCTATATGGCAGCTAGCTGGTGACTGTACTAAAACATATAAAGGAAATGGGGGAATATAAGGAGATGGATGGGCTTAAACAAACACAAATTGACATGTTTTGATGCAAAGCATAATCAAATATTCTCTAAATATCTCTTGCTTAGGGGTGGAACGAAGGAACTTTCTGTCACCATCGTTTAATTAAATTGCATGCCAAATACAGCGACGGAGCTGCAATTTTCATGAAAAAATTTAAAATAAGAAAAAGTTAGCATACGAGGAAGATAAGATAATTTAATATTTGTTATATATACATAAAAATTCATTATTGTCATCATCAAACATGTTTTGAAGTTATATTCTCAAGGTATATATATATATATATGTTGTATCTCATTATATTTTCTACAATTGGGCTTAGGAATTAACTTTAGACAAATTGTAGTCTTCTAAATAAGGTGAATAAGTTTCATTAAAAGAAATTAGAATTATCTATAAACCTAATTTGTTGCTAAATTGTTCATGATAACTGATAAGATTATATAATAGTTTGTTGCTAAATAAAATTAGTATAGAATTTTATTTGTTTAGCAGTAGAATTTTGTCCGCGCTAATTCTTTAAGTAGTATTTAAAAAAAAGTAGAGACCATTTGGTCATTTCAATTATCAAAAACCAAAAAAAAGAGTTATTGGGCGTATACTTAATGTATATTGTATGTATAAAGTGTATTAAAAATAAGTCAGTATATAGCTCATCATGTATAAATAATTTATATTGTAGTGAGTATATACTTTCTATGACTTTTGGCAAATTATATTATATAGTTATTATATATTTGCTATGATTGTTGACTATTTTTTATATAAATAAAATATGACTATATTTATTATAAATTAATTAATTTATTATATATGTGTACTATCAGTATGTCGCTTATTTGAAAAATCATAGTAAATATTTTATGAAGATTCGAAAGCATCTGTGTGCCCATTTTCTGCAAAGCATCATGTCATTTCTAGTTAAATATAAATATAAAGTACTGCATGCATCTTTTAGAGGAATATTTGGATGATCTTTAAATTTGAGGTGGAAAATTTTACTTATTTTTTCATTAATAACATCGCAATTCACTAACATTTACTATTTTTTTACACGCACACACAGTGAGAGAAATAGGCCCCACCCCACCAGAAAATAGAAAGATGCTAGTAGGGACGGTAATGGAGCGGGGTAGGGCGAGGTGAGTACGAAGTGGATTTAGAGCTATGCAACATGGTATACACTTAAAGTTATGTGGGGTGGATAGATGTGAGGCGGATAAATCATTAAAGTAATTATTTTAATTAATGCGAGGGGAAACGGATTGCGATTTAAAGAATTAAATAGAAATTCAAAGAAAATTAAATTTTTATAATTAGTAAAAATTGAATATAAATTTTTTTATATTAAATATGGACTTTAATTTTATTTTCTTTCTAAAATTTTAAGTTAGACATATCCGGTAAATTATTAATTATTGAAATATTAATTAAAATTTGTTGAAATGTCAACTAAAAATATTAATTTAGTTATTGAGATGTTAATTAGTGACAAATTTTTAAGAAATATATGAATTTTTATTTTTTATATTAAATTTAATTAGAAAAAATAAAAGAAATTAAACATTTAAGCAGAGCAGAGCGAGACGGGGCGAGTTGAAAATAAAAAAATCAACATGTGCCATGTGGCGTGGGACGGGACGGAGCAGTTTAAAAAATTTGCATGCCTCATTGCTTTCCCCAGATGCCTGCCAGTAGAATTTCAAACTTGAGATATGGATATACAAGAGTTATTTAGATTTTTCTACCGATCGATGTTATTACGTCAAAAAAAAAAAAGAAAATGAAAATAAAAATAGCAAAAAATCAACTTTTAATCTTTTTATTTGTTTGACAAAGAAAAATCTCAAGTACTGAATTATTAAATTACACTTATGTTGTTATAGCTAGAGAGATTTATAGGCTGATCTAAGACCTCAAAGTCCCTCTCCTTTCTTTGTAACTAGAGAAGTCAACAAATCTAAATTCAGAGCCACCTTAATTTAAAATATCAAATATTAATTAAATTAAATCATAAATCGACTATTAAGGCAAAAGAATCTCTACACTAGGGCCGATGTGATTTTTTTCAAAAATTATTATTGAAGAATTTATAATATATGCTTTTGCCGTGTTTTAGCAGTGTTTTAGGATTTGGCAGTAGGAAGAATATTATAATACTGATTGAATGAATATTGTAATATATTCTCCCATTTTCTGCTTTGTGTTTCAAAGACAAGATAAGATTCTTAAGTGGAAACTTAGTCATGTTTATCCCCTTTTTATGCTCAAAACAAGAAAGCAAGAATAAAACATATGAACAAATAGCAATAACAAACTAAGGGAATCAGTTCTCTATTCACTACTTTTAAAAAAAAAAAATTAACGACACATAAATTTTATAGCTAAATAATAAAATTTTATTTAGGAATGGATTATGAACATGCTATATTAGCTATAAGAGTAATTTAACGATAAACTGCGGATTTATGTTGCCTCGGTCATCTTTTTGGTCCTTTAGGAATCAGCTTCTGGTTCTGCTGCAAATAGCAGATATTTCACTGGATAATAAAATTATTATTTATTTTTCATGACAAGATAATTTACGATCGTTATCTTGCTTTATAGTTCCAGCGTAATGTTTTGCAAATCACACAAGAGAGGTAAGTCATACTATTTCATGCGAAGATTCTAACCTAAGATCTCTCGTTTAGGAGATCTCTTGTTCAACCAACTCAGCAGCTTTGTGGGTGATATATATAGTACTCAGTTTGTTTCAATTGGTTGTTTAGTTTTGGTTTGACACAAAATTTAAGAAGGAAAAAAATTGGATCATGTAGTATTAAAATTAAAAATACGTAGAATATATCAATATGATCTTTAATTTTGTATTCTTACACATGACATGTGAAAAGTTAATCTTGTAATCTTAATCATAAGATCATTAATTAAGATATTAATAATTTGTTAGATGACCAACTAATATAAGTGATGATCTTTATAGGATAAAAATTACTCCGTATTTTTACTTTTATTTATTATTTTTTTACTTTTTGAGATCAACTCGACTAAAAAAACTAATTTGTCACATAGTAGGTTTTGATCATTGAATTATATCCTATGGTGACTCAGAGCTATAAGTATAGAGGAATAATGCTACATTTTTCTTCCACATTATCAATCAGAAAATTTTATTAGTCAAAAAGAAAATCATTAGTCCATATACAATATATTATATTTTTAGTAGCACAAAGAATATAATTATCATTATGAATAAATTGAATTTTTCTCTTTTGAAAAGAAAAATAAATTATATCTCTTGATTGAAATACGCACATATTCAGAATCTCATAAATATATATGATATAAAATTCAGTAGTACGAAACATGAGTTTTTACTTTTCAAAATATAACAATAAAATTTTACTAAAACATATCAAACTCTTTTTTTGAAAAAAAAATTTGTTTCCATAAAAAAATACACAGTAAACTTTATTATGAATAGTCATTATATTTCCAAATATAACTGCTCTTTGAACTTTAAACTTTATCTTTTGAATAGGGGGCAGACAATAAGTTGCAAAGAGAATTACAAAACAAAATGCAACCGTAGAAAATAAGCTTGTGTCTTTAAAGTCAACAAAAAAATAAAGATGTTCACACGATCTAATAATTTTGTTAGTCGTGCAACTTTTTTAAGAAAAAAACTTTTATTATACTCATTATATACAAATCTCTCTATTTTCACAGTCGGATAGAGCCAAAGATTTACTATTTTTTTACTTTGGGGTATGATGGAATAAAGCAAAATGATTCTTTAAATTGTCTGTGTTTCTTTTCATTGTGAAGTAGCAGTTAGTCAATGCAACTTTCGACGCTCATCATGGATCATCCGGAAACAGTCGATCTATGTTTTAAACATAGGGGTCAGATTGTGTACGTCCGACCCCCCTTACTCCGCAATGGATGAGAGCCTTTGAAGCAATGGGTGATGTTGTTGTTGTTGTATTATATACAAATCTCTCACAAATCCCAGATTCTATCTCTTCACTTCATTTTCTTACACACACGCAAATATATGTATAAAATATAGATATATTGAAAATCAAGCAAAATTCTTCAAACATAGCCATTTCATCTTTTCATCACAATTTCCTTTATACTTCCTTTAGTCCACATTATTTTCATGCTTTCACTTATAAATTCTAATTTTTTTCATTTTTTTAAAATATAAATCTTGAAAGTCAATATGGTCATTATTAATCGCTTTTTTTTTTCTTCACTCCCTTTTGTTATATCCAGTTCTTTCTTGCTTACGGGTTTTGAAATGAGAATTTCTAGGAAACAGACTATCTATTTTTATGGTAGTGGTAGGATCTGCGTACATTCTATCCTCCGCAGACCCAACTTGTGGGATTTTACTGAGTATGTTGTTGTTGAAAGTCAATATGATTTATAATTCTTTTCGATACGAAAGATGATAGCTTTCATTGTAGATGGGATGAAATCTTGATTTAAAAAAATACGCGGAGGGTGTATGAAATGAATGTAAAGGTTGGTATACACCATGTTATATATACATTTCATATAATTATTTAACTCTGAAACATTTTCAGGCATCAATTCTTATACCAATTTAAAAATTCGAAAAAGAGAAACAGTTTTGATGGAATAATCACAATAAAGAAGGCTTCTGTCAAGAAAATCTGAAAAAGTGAAGAGTTTTGGAAGGGAGAAAGATTGATTTTAACAGATTTGTATGAAAATATATTATAATTTTAAAATATGAAAAGTGATCGACTTGTAAATGGGTGTTGCTGAAAATTAATTCCAAAATAATATCCCCAAGTTTGAGCCAAAAAACATGGAGTATTTAAAATTTTAGATCTGTTACATTTTATAATATAAGATTATGTTTGGTAAATATTGATTTGTATATATATATATATATATTGTAGTATAGACTTGTTTTCAACCTAAATTAAGCTAGACTACTAGCTTAATTTAGATTGAAAACAAAACCGATTTCCATATTATATATTATAATAGTAATTAATGGTTTCAAAGTAGATAAATGAGAATTCGCCAATTATGAGTTGGGCGCTTTAACCATTCAGCCATGGATGCTTAGTAGGAATCCTCGTACGTTCCTTTAATTCTATGAATTTTTCTAGAAGACTCTTTTCTAGAATACTATTCAAGAAAATTTCGAATTGCCCAGTAGGTGGCGATCCGGTATTTTCTGAATCCTTATGTAAGAAATTACAAAAGAAATTCTTTCAACAAAGATGTGAATTAGGAAGGATTGGTCGACGAAAGAAAGAATAAGAGCAAAAAAAGAAAAAGAAAGAAAAAAACGACGACATCTCTATCCAAGACTTGTATCATTTGATGATGCCATGTGAATCGCTAGAAACATGTGAAGTTAATGGGCAAAGCGAGCCCCTTTATTTTGAATTAAAGAATTCAGAATCAATCAAATCTCCCCATACAAAACAAAAATACCGGACTATATGTGTAGTATGATTTTTCCTATTATAAATAGTATTAATAAAAAAAGTTGTTTGTGAATCCAATTTGGAATTGGGATTCCCAAAATGGAGTCCATAAACAACTCGAGTCACATTGGAGTCCAATTTTGAAATTGGATCAACACTTAGAAAAGCCCATAAAAGGACTCAGGGTCAATATATATAACCATAGAGATTGAGATTTAAATTTTTGAAAAATTACAAAAAATAGATCTAATTAAAAATTATTTATTAAAAATAGACTCAGTTCAAAGTATTTATTCGCTTGCTGCACTTTTTTCTTTCTTATTTCATACATGACGTCAGCATTATTACTTTGTGATGCTCTGTCAGTATATTGATATTATAGCAGTATCTTATAAAACTCAGCTTAATTATTTGTGATACACAATTAATATATGTTTCCTATTTATACATATAGGATTGAGCTCATTTTTAATAAATAAAATAAGAAATAATTAAAAGAAAATTATTTTATTAAAGTCGCAATCTTATTTATTAAACTCTAAACTTTGATGATATATGTATACTATAATGATATCAAGCAGTTTCTTCCTCTTTGATACTATTAGAGTGTGTATGGGTATCAACCAGTTTCACTGAAGCACTAACTCTTCCTTCTTAATACCATCAATATATATAGACGCTTTCATGGTATCAAATATGCGAGAATAATTGAATACAGACGTTATGAAAGTAAAGAAATAACTTCTTGTAAGTATTTTCCTTCCCTGAGTTTTTGAATGCAAATTTTTTTGATGAAGTCTTATTGTGGAATCATACTTATGTCCAAGTAAATCATTATTTTAAGTAAATTCTTATCTTAATCAAATAAAATTACTCCCTATGAGAGAAAATCACTTTGTAGAAAGAGTGTAAGTATTCTATCAAATCAAGAGAGAAAACACTATGGATAAAAAAATTATTTAAATATTTTTTTTATTTGTTTTGCGTTGAAATATTTCAGCACAACATTATTCATAAGTTTTATTTATTCATTAAGAAATAAATAGTAAAGTTTGATTTTAACGTTCAACATATAAATTCTTTACACTATCAAAAATTCTTTAAATAACGATTTTCTAAACCAAAATTGTATTGAAACTCTAAATATAAATTTTAAACATAAATAAATATGTTGAGAATTGTTTTTTTAATCTTTCGTTGCGTTTTATTTGTGATCTTACATATACATTAATGATGGAAGTTCCAACTTTAATACTCCTATGTGACATGTCTTAAAGCATGTAAGTGGAAAAAAAAAAATGAAAGCATATGGAAATGGACTCTATTAGTGGGGTTATAAGCATTAAGAGAATTAGCTAGTAATTTCACTACTTTTGTTCCTCCATATTTTCATTGTATATAATATTGCAAAAAAAAAAAATAGTAGGTAATCACCAAAAACTAATTAAGTTTAGAAAATATTTGTTTTGTTCAACATAAGTTCTATAAGAATTAAATTATATCTTTGTAAATTTTAAAATTAAAGTTTTATTTCTATCAATATAAGTTTTTTAGAAATTAAGTTATATCATTTATGGCCAGAGGCAAATCTAGAATTTTTATAATATAGTGCACTACTAAAAAAAGAGAAAAAAATATTCAACAACTGCACTATTTTATTTTATTATAATATAAATACCAACCTATAATATTATAATAATTTTATAAAATATATACATACAATGTCTAGTTTTTTAGAAAGAACATGAATTCGCATGCCCAAAATTTACTTATAAATTCAACACTATTTACTACGTAACTCGGGGATTTTATACTAAATTTTTTTGTCTCCATACACATAATTTTATAGGAATTAAGTGACATAATTGGTCGTGACTTTAAAGATGAAACTTGTGATATATTATAAATTTTATCTAGAAAAAGTTATTTATCCTTATTTTTTTACTAACAAAGCTAGAAGACAAAAAATAAATAGAATATGAAATTTGAGAAAATTAAAGACCAGAAAGTCAGTATTAATATCAACCAGAAAATTACTAAGACCAAACTCATACACCTCACTATCCACTAAACAATATTTTGACTTTTTCAATTTGCCAATTTATTAGTTCTTTTTATATTAAAAAAAGAAAAGAAATTCGTTTATTTATTTTTAATTCTCAATATGAACAAATAATGCCATACAAGATAAATTATATAAAAGAAGTCATATGCCAAACCTCTTCGGTCAAAATCATATATCTATCTATCTATCTATTTATATATATATTATTGAAGTTAGTAATTAGTTGCACAGATTATTATAGCACTAACTAATCAGTCAGTTAGTTAGTTATAGCATTAGTTGTGTTATTA
>JAOTQJ010000102.1:18933404-18949521 GCA_025642045.1 Solanum sejunctum
TTTGTGTATAAATACACTGTGTGTATTCAATTGTACTGTTCAGAATAATACAAATACACAATTCATTTTCTTCTCTGCTTTCTTCTCTGCTTTCTTCTTCTCCAAACCACTTCTCAAGTGAGAGGTGAGTTTCTTCATATATATATATTCATTTTTTATATTCAAAATTTTTTCGATATAAATTTTAATACGTTCACCAACTTCTCTTAAATTAGTTGAGAAATTTTAAATGACATGATATAATAAAACTCTATTATTATACTTATAGACTAAATATTTGACCAGAATTCAGTTTTAGTATTTCTAATAAATTGTATGTGCCACTTCACAATTATTATTGCTCAACGTTTCCCATATTGTAGTGATGAAAATTTGGTTCTATTGGTGTAGCTTGTCCCAGCATCACTATTTATGGAGTATTATTTTTTTCCAAAAGAAGTAATCTAATAACTAGCTCTAACTATTAGATTTATGCAATTTTTTAAAAGAGTTCGAAAAATAAATAAATAAATTATTGTTATGTGAGTAAAAGGTCAGAGGTTCAAATCTTGAAAATACTTTTTGACAAAAATATAAGGTAAGACTGTATATAATAGATCCTTGTGGTCGGACTCTATCCCGGATCTTGCGCATAACGAGAGCTTCAATACATCAAACTCACCTAAAATTGGTAAATAAATTAATTTCAGCAGTAAATTTACTATTTGAGATTAAAACACACGCACAAAAAATTAGGTATAATACCTAACTTTTTAGATTTGACATTGTTTAGCAATGCACAATTATATGAGTTATTTTAATTTTAATCATATTTTAGAGATAAAATTAAAATTTTAAAATTTATGAGTTCAAAATTTTAGTCCCCTTTAAATTTTTGAGTTATGGATTTAATAATTTAAATATATTAAGTAATACTTTTTTAAAAAATATATATATAATATTTAAATTAAAATTATTGAATTTGATTGAACATGTATTGTCATAATTATCCTCCTAAATTTTAGATAGTCCTCAACCATCAATTACCTGTTGGAACAAATGTTTCAAATATTTTAAACAGTACATTTGATAAGAGTTCTATTTTTTCAGATTAGATAGTGTGAATGCATAAGATTCACTTCATTTAGTTTATACGTTTTAGGTTTGTTTGAAAGATGCTTTTATATTATAAAATTTATAATTTTTTTAAAAAAATAAATATTGCTCTATTTGATGAAAATTATTACTGTATATATCATAAATTATAGTTAAAAATAAAATAATAAAAATACATAAAAAATATCTTCAAGTGGAGGTATAGATATCTCGTTATAAGGAGACACGATCTATATCAATCTAGTTGTATAACTTTTGACCTGCCCCTTTTATGATATAATAATCTAATAATGTCGTATAATTTAAATTATTTTGGATTAGTTAAAGTATCTAAAGCTCCACCTTCTTTTTCTTTTAGAAAATGTACTTTAAAATAGCTTTCTGTTGAAAATATTTGAGAGATATTGATCAAAAGGTATTACTCAAAAATAGAAGAGAAAAGTTCTTAAGTTCTATTTAAATCATTCGTTTGCTTGTGAGATAAACTTCAATAATCTTTAAAAACATCTTAATATGTCTCTAATAAGTAAAAAAAAAAAATTAATTTATTATCATTTATGTTATGAAAAGTCATATCAAAAGAGGTAGTTCAAAAATAGAAGTGAAAAGTTCTTGAATACTATTTATTGTGCAGCTTGGTTAAATTTTGAACATAAACTTGTCATTGATTCTTCGGTTTGTTCACGAAAGAGATTTCAAACTACTTTTCGGAGATGTCTTGGTATACAATAATAACAATAATATAATCAGTGAAATTTTACAAGTCGAGGTTTAGGAAAGATAAAATGTACACAAACCTTATCATTACCTCATAGAGGTAGAGAGACTGTTTTCGGAAGACCCTCATCAGAAAAATATTAAACCCCAAAACAAAGAAACTAGATATAGGAAAAAAAATTGACTAAAATGGAAAACAAATGATGATAATATAAAAATACAATAGAAGTAACAAATACAAGCCAGAAAAAAATAACTCAAGATAAAAAGACACGACTAATTCTACTATCTTACTGAAATACTAGGCCAGACATCAACCTACCCTTACTTGCCTATTAGTCTGTTATCCTAATACGTGACCTATACTCTTTTTACTAAAATACTAGGTCATATATCAACCTACCCCTACTTAGCCTATTAGCCTGTTATCCTAATACGCGACCTACACTCTTTTTTATCGAAGATCATCTCTTTGGTGAGATAAAGTTTTGTCATATCTTATCTAATCACCTCTCCCCATACTTCTTCTATCTACCTTTATTCCTTCGTATAACCCCTGAATCTAACCTCTCACAACTCCTAATCAGAGTATTAATACTCCTTCTCTGCACATATTCAAATCATTTTAGTCTCAATCTCAATATAACTCTAATAATTAGAAAAGAATATTTTAAGTCAATAACTGGTAATTTATTAATTCTAATAATTTCATGATATTTTACTTTGTGGTTGGAAATTCTTATATTATCCTTGCCCCAACACTACCTGCACCACGAAAAGCAGTACCGGTTGGCTGCTGTATAAAAATTGACAAAAAGAGAAAAATATTCCGTTCTTATTCTGTGTCGAGAAAAAAATCTCTTTTTTTTTTTCAAAAACTTAAAAAAGAAGATCTTGGATTGTTTTTGGAATATTGAAAAAATCTTAACGACCACGTGAGTTGTGCGTGGCACCAAATCACTACCAAAACAAGGAATCATTCTCCTCCCTTTTTTATTTTTTTCACAGAACAACAAAAAAAATGGAAATTAAATTAAGGAAGGTGCAAAGGGGATAAGTAATTATAATTATGTAGTATTTTTTCTCTCACAAATAAAGCCAAGATTTCACATCATTATCATCATTATCATGATACCTTCATCATTATCATAGGGTGGCTTATTTGTTAAAGGGGAAAAGTCAGAAGAATAATAAATACACTATTTTTTTTATAGGGTTTGGTATTAAATTTCCTTTCCTCTCTTCTGTGGTTTTTTCTTGGTTATGCCGTTTCAATCCCAGGTGACATATTTTGCTTTTCTTTCTTATTTTTCTTTATTTTGTGTGATTCTCGTATTTGGGTGTGGGTTTTCTTGATGTGTTAAGGTGGGGTTTCGAGATTTTGATTAGATCTGATAAAGAATTGTTTTTTATGCTGTTTATGCTTTAGAGATGAATATGTAGGCTGTAAAGTTTGATTCTTTATTGATTTGGGTTTGAATCTGAGGCTAAAGTTTGATTCTTTATTGTTTGGGGGTTTGAATCTTGTCAATATCGTTTTCTTTGTATAGTTGAAAACCAATTTTTCGATTTATTAGAGTGTTGTTGTTGTTGTGTGTATCGAGTGTCTTCCGGAAATAACCCCAAGGTCTGTGTTCCACTGGTTATGTTGTTATTGTGTGTATGCTGTTTGGGAATCTTTGTTTTTATTGGAGTTAGTGCTATATGACTATTGGTAATAAGATTTTGGTTATTCAAGGTAATTTTGTTATGGAAGATGGGAGATTGGTTTAGGCTATATAATTGGATTTTTGTGGCTACTGTATGATGAATTTTTGGGAATCATGGTGTTGAATTAGGCTTTAGGATAAAGTTAAATGTTGGCTTTTTGTGCATAATTGTATCTTGTTGAAGCTAGTAGTTTTGTTGAGGTTTGTTGTTCGTTTTTTAACTGCTCTATATATTTTTGTTTCCGGAGGTTCTAATTAAGAGTACAATGAAGTTCTTTGAATTTTAGTTTTTTAAATAAGTAATTTTGTTATTGTAAGTAAAGGGTGTACCTTTTTACTCATAATCTTGTTCCACTATGTAATGAACGGATTGTATTGTGCATTTAATGACTGTTCATTGATATTTATGAGCTTTGAGCAAGGAATGTGAAATAAGTTTCTTGTAATTCAACTGTTTAGTTCTTGTTCCTACTTTTGATTGCTAGATGGAATTTGTGATAGTCGCAATATGATTCTGAAGGCTGGTATACAAACAGGGATTTGTAGGAACGGTTATTATTACCTACCAATAACCCAATGAGAACTTGAAGTCTTGTACAACTATGAACGATCTTTCTTTGTTTGCGCGAATCTAGGCAAGGGTGTTGATTGGGATCCTTGATTAGCATGTTTGCATGTTTGAGAACATAATTGCAATACTGAACTTGTCAAATGTTGCTCTGCCGTTGTCGTTCTCGTTCTCAAGCGTGAATTTGTTAGTTGGCTTCTATAGGTGTTGTCCTTTTATTTAGTACTGTGCCTTGACATACTGACCATTTTCACCTGGTTATGATTTTTTCAGGGTCAAGTAGACTTCAATTCCAACAGAATAATATTGTTTAGGACATGGAGCAAGTCTGCCTTTTCTCAGATAAATTTGGGTATCAAGCTTTCTCGTTTCATGAAGTTCTTGATTGGCAGTTCCTCATGCGTGGAGATTTCCTTGTTGTTGCCTTTGTCAATTGGACATAGTAACAACTCCTCTTGAGTTATCAGCACAGGAGACCATATGCGATTTCTTCATAAGATAGGTGTTGGATGTTTAGCGCACTTCCACTAGTAAGCAGCACATCTTATGATGTCAATTGTGACTGTACTGTTAACTACCTTGTGCAAGTTTTTTATTTCTAGAGCATCGCCAATAAGACAAACATTCAGGACCCTTTGGAAACCATCCTCTGAGGTATAGTTGTGGTTTGTACTTTACTTTGTTATAGTGCTCGTATTTTCTAGTAGTCTTACATAATTTCCTGTGTTTGGATTCACTACAGGGCTAAATTCAGCAGACGCTTGTATGATGTTCTGATGCATCATTGAGAATTAGTTAGCTTTTTATGCACTTGCTTCGGGTTTGGTAGTTTCTAGAGACCTCTTCTTCACAGTTTGGTTGACTGAAGACTTGGTATCAGACAGAAGTGTTATTGGAGGCAAGGAGCTAATGTGTTTTTGAGAAAGAAAGGTTGTGTGACTTGGATGTATAATTCGACCTGTTGAATCGAGCTATTTGAATCTCAGTTAGCTTTGAAGTGGTGGCATGATGCACTGCAGCACTTGCCTTTGCTTGCTTTCTCTTCCCCGATACAGTTTTGGTCTTTCTTATACCATATATCTTACAAATAAGGCTGTGAAGCCCGTCCATCCTATCATTGCTGATTCTGCCCTCATCAGTTTTGCAGAAGGAAATTAAGGGGGATTTTGCTGAATCAGCCAGGCCATAGTTCCTTTTAGTATTTTTTCTTTTTCAGTCATACTGAGACAGAACAAATCCACTTTGTTTATGTGTGTGCTGTCACTGTACTCTATTTAATAAGAGTCCTACGTGCTTTTGAGAAGCTGCTAAAATGGAAAGGTGCTGGTCTAATTCCGCTTACTATTTTTTTTTTGGGTCCCATATGTTTATCTAATCTAATCCTTCTTAATGGTGCAGGTACCAGATAATTAAGGAAGTTGGTAATGGTACATTTGGAAATGTTTGGCGTGCACTTAATAAGCAAACTGGTGAAGTGGTAGGTGCAGATGTGTAAGAAGCACCTTAGAACCTACTGATATTGCTGAATTTTTGAAGTCTGTTAATTCTGTTCATTTGTCCAACATAGGTTGCGATTAAAAAGATGAAGAAGAATTATTATTCCTGGGAGGAGTGCATAAACTTGAGAGAGGTCAAGGTTAGATGGTTTCCTTCCTTTTGGCCATATTTGTTTTTATCTCTGCTGAGAATTCAATAACCGTGAAGTCTTTTGCAGTCTCTGAGAAAACTGAACCATCCGAATATTGTGAAGCTCAAGGAAGTGGTTAGGGAGAATGACATTTTGTACTTTGTGTTTGAATACATGGTATGCCATGGTTTTCCTCTGTAATGTATATTTGCGACCAGTCAGTTAACTGAATGTCGAAGTCTGATTGAGCTTTTGCAGGAGTGCAATTTATACCAGCTTATGAAGGACAGGGCAAACCTTTTCTCAGAATCTGAAGTAAGAAATTGGTGCTTCCAAGTATTTCAGGGTCTTGCTTACATGCATCGACAAGGATATTTCCATCGTGACCTTAAGCCAGGTGCTTTGCCCCTTCCTCATTTTTTTCTGTAAAATGCTGTGGATGATGAAGAGAAGTTGACTAAACAGAAACTATGTTATTGAATGATATGTACTATACTCTCTTTTATTTTCCCGTGAGAATCCTTTGTCCTGAAGACATATATATATCTAGGGTGATTAGTGTCCCTGCGCCCTTCCTTTCTTTTGTTTATTGTTTTTGTAAGTTTGCTCTTTCCCTCCAACAGCTTAAGCTCAAATTCTTTATTTAGTCTGGCTCGCACTTGCAGGTGTCATTTTAGTTATTCATTTAATATGTTTACTGCTTTTTGAGTTTGGTTCACTGAGAGAAATACTATAAGGCTAAGTTGCTCGGACTCTTCACTTTTGGTGCTGCACCCTTGTCGACACAACATGGGTGTAGGATCCGTGTCCAATTTGGTCAACTGATTTCGGGCACTGTGACCAAAACTGATAGGGAAAGTTTGGATGGTTGTAATGATTTCTATAATCAATACAAAAGCTATGATGAAACTGAAGAAAATGGAATATCTTTTATGTAGAAATTTCTATGTCACGCCTTTTCCTTTAATTTCCTTCCCAGATTTTCTTCATCTTTCCCACATTTCGTAATTTAGATTTTATCACTCTATTTTTAGATATTTTGATTATTTTTAGGCGAATCCCTATACCCGTATCCATACATGGGATCCATATCCCTGAATCTTAAAAATGAGCCCATGAAGGATCAGACCTCTAGATCTGCACCAGTATCGGACACCTGCACCTGAGTCCGAGCAACTTAGCTATAAGGCACGAATTAAATCTAGAAGCGCTTATACATTTTATTTGTGTTGTGTAAATATGCATGCAGTCACAACAATCTGCATATTATAGCAATTGAATGTGTCTTATGTTTATGATATCATAGTTCATTCCACTGTGGTCTGAGCCATTTTAACATGCAATACTGATGGTTTTCCAGAGAACTTGTTGGTTTCAAAAGATATAATTAAAGTTGCTGATTTTGGTCTTGCTCGGGAGATCAACTCTCAGCCCCCATATACAGAATATGTATCAACACGTTGGTTAGTATGCTGGCTCTTCTATATGTTCTTTGGTCTAAATTGTTAGTTAATTTTTTCCTGATATATATTATGTGGTACTGCAGGTATCGTGCTCCTGAAATTCTTCTCCAGTCACCCATCTATGGTCCTGCTGTCGGTAAGTAAATACGCAACATTTGTTTCAGCTATTTTTTCCCGGATATGTATTGATTATCTTTCTGTACTGCAGATATGTGGGCAATGGGTGCTATAATGGCTGAATTGTTTAGTCTTCATCCTCTGTTTCCGGGTTCAAGGTATGCATGGTTATAATATTGGTTTCTGGGCTGCATAGAAATGTATAGAGAAGAGGAGAGGGAGGGATGGTTGATTGTAATGGCATATGCAATCCATGTACGTTCCGATGACATTCGGCTGTATGCTTTTCTTCTTTGGGTGCAGTGAAGCAGATGAAATCTACAAAATATGCAGTGTTATAGGGACCCCAACCAAAAGGGACTGGGCTCAGGGACTTGAACTTGCTAGTACTATTAACTACCAATTTCCGCAGGTAACATGACTCTTCCTTGATATGAAGATGTCATAGCCTTTCAACTATTGAAAAGGAGGTCCTTTGGGTTTCCCTAATGGAAAGAAATGATATTAACTAGCATAGTGATTTCTTTTAAATGTGGGTTGACACCTTTCCTGGTTTTATTTGGCAGATTGCTGGTGTAGATCTCTCCTTGCTGGTTCCATCTGCCAGTGAAAATGCTATTAGTCTTATCACGGTAAGAAGTTGATAAAAACATTCATATCGCTTTCTTAATTGTTTGCAACATCGTCATATATGTAACTATCTGAATATACTTGCCAAAATGGGAGTGGAATATCTGATCTGATAGTTTGCCGTTTCATCTTTTTATGTTGCTCCAGTCACTTTGTTCATGGGATCCTCGTAAGAGGCCAACGGCAATCGATGCTCTTCAGCATCCTTTCTTCCAGGTGGCAAACTCCTTTTCTTTTTTTAACTTCATTTACATAAGTCATTGTCTGTCCTCTATCAAATCAGATGATATCCTTTGTATTGTTCCAGAGTTGCTTTTACATACCTCCATCACTGCGCACCAAGGCTGCCATTGCCAAGACTCCTGGTTTGTAGCGTCTTCTGTATTACTAGTAAAGAAACCTGGGTTTTATGTTGTTATGATGAACCCTAAAAAGATCTTTTTTAATTGTAGCTGTCATGCGGGGTGCACTGGAGCAGAAGTACAAGTGGTCATTGCACAACGCTAAACCTAATGGCAACTTCTCAACTGTCAAGTCACAGCTGCCATTTAACACAGGTAGATATAAGAATTTAAAGGATTTTACTGTGATCCAGCTAAATCAGACGGCTAGCATTCTTTGCACTAACCATTTAATATTCTTTCCTGCATCAAATAAGTCCTTACCTTCTTTATTCAGATTCTTATTCGATTGTTTTCCCCTGACACTTTGTGTACAGGTGTCCAAAGGAAGCTGGATATGAATTATCAGGTATGTTTTCCTATCTGGTGACTGGTAGACAGGCGAGATGTTGTTGCCAGAGGTAGTGGTATTCTTCCTGAATCTAATTTCTGCAAACAATTGTTCAGGATCCAACGAGGAACGATAAATCCCTGCAAAGCTCTGTTAGCCAACAACCAAAATATCGACCTCCTGGAAGGAACATTCCAAGTGATACAAGTGAGTCATTCAGTTTTTTTCACTTGTTCTCGTCCATTGGAACAAATATTTTTGGTGTAATATTTGCATTCTTGTGCCCTTAAAGCTATTTCTTTTTTTTGAGTGTGGCAGTGGTTGGTTCTGGAGTGAGGAATTTTGCCGTTTCTGATGCAGCTGAGAAGCTGGGGAACATGAGTATTGGCTCTGGCAGAGGACCCAAAATGCAGCCTGTGGTCAAGCCAATGAAGGCAGGAGGGTGGCATGGGCAGCACGACTTGTTCCATGGACGGTCTAAAGATTTTCTTCCGGGAAGAAGCTTTTCGCGGAAAGTTGCTGGATGAAGATGTCATTACTTCGCGTCCAATGTTTGTCATTATATGCATGGCTAAATTTGATGTTACTTGGGTGAAGCCAGCAAGTCATCTATGGTTTGAATAACGTTTTTTATTCAAGTTGAATAAATGTTTGCATAACTTAGACGCTATAACATATAAGAGTTGAGAGAAAGTATGTAAGCTCGCTGACTAGGGTTGGCAGCTAAGTTTGTGGCATATATAATACTATGTGGTATATTAACATTACTGCATAAATGAAATGGTCCTGGTTAAAACAGGGACTTGATATTTGTTCAAGTGCTCAATGACTATAGTGTCATTAATCTAGTATGTGTGTGTGTGTATATATATGAGAAAGAGAGACGCTTAGTGGTTTAAAAGGTTCAAAAGCTTACTTCCAAGTTAAAAAATCTAAATATAATATTACTCATTGATATACTAATTTAAATGTTTTTTTAATATAGACAAATGTATGTGTATAACACAACTTTCATCAATCTTTGATGGAGTTAAAATCACTATTTTTTGACTTTGAGATATGATGGAATAAAGCAAAATGACTCTTTTAACTGTCTGTGCTTTTTTCAATTGTGAAGTAGCAGTTAGTCAATGTAACTTTCGACGCTTATTGATCATATGGAAACACAGTCGCGCTATGTTTTTAAACATAGGGGTCAGATTGCGTACATCCGATCCCCCTTACTCCGCAATGGACGGGAGCCTTTCATTGGGGTAATGTTATTGTTGTTATGTGTACAACAGAATTATTTTTGTTCAATTTTACGCAGTTTAAAATCTTTTTTTTTTTTTTTTTGATGTAAATGGTAACATGTTCGAGAATAAATAAATAAATTTAGATTCGTACATCTCTTTCAAGTAGAGCGGAGATTTATGAAACTAGGGCCGGTGAGAAAACTACTCTTAATCTCAAATACTTGTATCACCGTCGATGTTATTAGTCCATTAAATTCGCCGCCGTGGCGATTGAGATTTTAAAGCTTCGTTAGGGCGTTAAAGGTGTCCACCCTGCTCAAATCAAATCAATTTTCTTCTCGATTTTGAAGATTCTTTCAGCAGAGAAGAATAACAAGAAAGCCCAAGATTTTTCGGCGTAGCTGATTCAACACGATTTCAACAATGTCAAGATAATCCGGCGCCGTCCGATTTCAATTTTCAGTCGGAATTTTTCAAGTGATATCTTCCATTTTTCCTTAGTTTCTCGTCCCTTCTTGTTCAATTTTTGCCACTTCTTCTTCCTTCTTGTTTAATTTTTGTCATTTCTTATTCTATTTCTGCCAATTATACTAGTTTTGGATTCTTCTTGTTACTGTTTGTCAGTTCTCTAAATTGAACTGCATTACTGAGTGTGCCACAATTTGCTAAATTGGATTGCATTATTATAGTGATGTTATACGCTGTTGCTACATTCGTTTTCTCTTTGGCTTTCTTTAATTTTGCTTATCCTGTACCATTGCTTCCTTTTTTACTAGTTTACTTCCCGTGTTCGATTACTATTTCATGATTGTTTCTGAGTTCTCATTCTTACTATTGATTATATTTTATTGTTGGGCTTTTGATTTTGAAAGTTCGTATTTTTTAATCTTCTATAATTTTATTTGAGTTATTAGTTCATAGTTTAATGGCATTAGGGAGTCATGTTTTCAATTGGGATCGAAGGCAAGGGATAGTAATGATAAGAGGGAGACAATCCTATTTAAGTTGAGAGTAGGTTTGTGGAACATACCATCACTTACAAGGAAGTTCCATACAGCTAGTAATTAACATTGCATGTATTCAGGAGATCCGATGAGTAGGTACCAAAGTACAAGATGCAGATGAGTTTAAATTTTGGTACTTTGGTGGCTCTAAGATAGAACTGGAATAAGTATCTTAGTAGATACGGATCTTAGGGAGTATGTGATTGAGGTCAAAAGGATAAATGATAGGATGAGATCTATTAAAATTGTTATAGATATATAGTGAATGTAGTTAGTGCCTATGAGCCTCAAGTAGGCTTGGAGAAGGAAATCAAAAAGCTCTTTTGGAAGAATTCAGATTAGGTTGTAAGAGGTATATCACACACAAAAGATCTTCATTAGGGAAGATTTTAATGAGCATACATGTGCAACTTCTAGTGTATTTGATGATGTTCATGGAGGCTTTAGTTTTGAGGAGAGAAGTGGAGGTGAGATATTTTTTATCTTTTAATGAAATGTATTTTTAATTAAATTATTTTAAAAAATATTATTAATTCAAAAAATGACTTTTGATTTTTTGATTTAGAAAATTCGATTTAATACTTAATTAATTTAAGTATAAACCAAATTCTCGAAAATTTAAAGAAGAGTTATTACCTAATTTTAAGGATAATTAGAAAATCAATAAACATTTTAAAAGACCTAACAAAAAATCTTTTAAAATATACAAAAAAAAAAAAATTCGAGTTCAATTTTCACTTTGAGAAAAATTTAATCACTCAAAATGACCGCTAACGTGTGATTGACCGACGATTAGAAAATTGATTAACTTTTTAAAAGATTTGATTAACTTTGAAAAAGTTGACTAGTTTAAAAATTGACTAATGTTTGAAAAAAATTGATCAAACTTAAAAGAATAATGTTTGAAAAAAATTGATCAAACTTAAAAGAATTTGACTAAATTTGAAAGAATTTGATTAAACTTGACTAAATTGAAAGAAATTAACTAAATTTGAGAGAATTGACTTAACTTGAAAGAATTTAAGAAAACTTAATTAAATTTAAAAAAAATTGACTAAACTTTAAAGAATCTGACTAAACTTGCCAAAATTTAAAAAAAAAATAGCAAAATTTGAAAGAATTTAACTAAACTAGAAAATGTTTGACAAAACTTGATGAAATTTAAAAGAAATTGACTAAATTTATAAGAGTTTGATTAAACTTGAAAATGTTGACTAACTTCGCAAAAAATGATTAGGCTTGAAATTAACTAAACTTTAAACATCAAAAATAAATTGCGCAAATAATTTCAATGCATATCATTGATAACGAAAATTAACATAAATGGATACAATGTTAAGGAGACAATTAGATTAACAAATAATAACAATTTTAGAATTAATATCAAACAATAACAAATATTATAAATAAAATAATAAACAAGGAAAGATAGAGGAAATGAAAATTGGGCTTGGCAGGCCTAAGTTCAAATCTGCCCAATTTATAAAATGAACTGGGCCTCCTCACCCCTCCGAACTGACCCATCTGCTGCCTGCAAAGAAATAAATGGGCTTAAGGCCCTATTCCTTGTAATATACACTTAGTGTATATCAGAGGTATATCAGTGTAGTATATACGTATATACACTGTATACCAGTGTATATACAATGTTTCAGCAAGCTATTTTCCTGGAAATTCTGCCCACAAAGCCTCTTGGGCCACCCCTGCTGCTGCACCTGCTAAATGGGCTTGTGGCCCATATCCCGTGATATACACTCAGTGTATATCAGCTGCATATTAGTGTATATTAAGGCATATATGTTGATTTTATGCCCCCGAAATTTGGCAAATTGATCCTCCCTATCCAGGAAATGACGCAAACTCGGGAAAACGCAAAGATAAAGCCCCATGGTCGTAGATTAATGTAGGATCTCACAAATTATAAATAACAAATAAATGAGATTATGAGCTACGAATAAACATGACAAATATCGAACTAAGAGTAAACAAACTTAGATATGAGTGATATAATAAGGGCCAAGGACTATCCTAGTAAGCAAATAACAAGACTTAATCCCGAATAAAATGACCACAAATTAAGCTAAAACCAAAGACGAAGAATACAACTTAAATAACCTCAAGTGTGCTAGTCAATATATACTTACTGCCTATGCCAACCCATTTCAGATAACAAGAAAGTTTGGACTTGAACTTTACATATTTTGGGGAAAAAAAATTGCAGACAGATTCAAGAAGAGAATCAGAAGAGAAAGTGACCCAAACTAGCCTTAAACAGGAAAAACAACTGTAAACAGACCAACAGTGTTCGACCATTAAAATGTAACACCCTTTTCATGTATTCGACACTACTGTTTCATGTTCATGGTATCACAAAAGATCACTACTTGCCCACTAGCACGAGGAGAACAAGTAACAAACAAGGCCACAAGTTACAAATAAGATAATCCAACAGGTTACAGTTAACAAGGATAAGGGGGTCATGTGGGCTAAAAACAGTGTTCTATCTTAGGCAAACATTAATATCCTTTCCGTGTTCCTATTATATGACGCCAAATTAACACCTTAACAAGTGAACAAATACATCGAATGAGGCCAAATAACCATGCGAGTGAACAAGACAACAACACTACAACAAAGTACATGAAAAAGAAAAATTGATGGAGATTTTAAGTGTTTGAGAAAGCTTCATCAACAAACAGAAAAGAGAACTTAGTCATGTGATAAGCTATATCTAGCATTGAAACGACATTCATCAATAACTCTAGCAATCTTGTTAAAAGGCTTACTAGAACGCCAAATAACGACCCCTCAGAATCGCTCAAGTAACAACCAGCAGCCATACTTGAACCAAGATACATAGATGCTCGTTAAGTGCAAACACGATTAAAAGGAGACCAAAATGAATCAGACAACAACTCAAGACATTGCAGCTTGAAAACGATAGACTGAAATAGAAGCAGGGGGAAAACTTTCCAACTATCATATGAAGATAAGAAGCAATAAAAGGGAACGACAGCCAATTTGTGGAACACCTGAACATCTAACTTCTTCATACTAATCAGCAAGCCAACAGTAAATCGAGAGATGGATTAAACAAATGACTGATAGCAGCAGCCTTCAATCAAGACATCTCGACTTCTAGCTCATATAAATGAAAACAACATTCCAGGAAAGGAAAAAGTAGACGAAAACTTAATATCATCTGATATTTCAGTAGAAAAATGACCATGACAACATCACATAGCTAAACTGATCAATACTCTCAAACAAACTAGGGAATTTCAGAAGAAAAGCTAAACAAATACATACAAGTAATAGTATGAGCAAAATTGGAGCCTGCACATTCACGAACAAACAGCCGCAGTCACAAAGCAACAAACAACAAAAGACACTTTAACACCGAAAAGAACTATTCACGCAACTTCCAGAATGGGATTAAGATTAGGAGTTACCTTTTTGAAAGCAGGAACTGGGACGACGAGCTGAGGGACAGCTTTCACCAGCACCAAGAGTTATGTCTTCCTCGACCAAGAATCTTCAATTTCAAGACCCTCAAAACCAAATGAGTTTCCGAAGGTCTTGTGAACTATGTCAAACTTTGGAAATCAAGAACGGCTATCCAAATCGAGTCAGTTTTTTGCTAGGGTTTTCAATTAAGAACCAACGGCTGCCCTCAATGCTACCTCCAACAAATACATATATCCCCAAATCAGAGGGTGTTTTGGGAAAAACCCCTGTAGATTTTTGAACTTGGAACTTGAAATTGACTACCTCATCCTTTGGGAATCACCCACGAGTCCATATCACAGCCATCGATTTCAATCAATGGTTGTGATATGCACCACATTTTGATTCCAAACGGACGAGGTACGAATTCAATTGATGGGGAACAGCGAAGGGATACGTATGTACGGAGAAGGGAAGAAGCCGTTGAGGGGAATATAGTTTTGGACGTTTTGTGGTTTGGGTTTGCTGGAAGAAGAAGAACGATGGTGAGGGGAGAGGGGGATGCACGCGTGGGGAAAAGAAGAACGAAGAAGAAGAAAGGCGTTGGGGGCGCGTGAGCTGACGGGTAATATGTATGTATTGGTGTTGTGGGTTGTATGTTGAGTATAGATGCTGAAAAAACGAATTGGGCCGGGTTGGAGGGTTAGGGTTGGGCCAATTGGTCCAAAGTAAAGGCTGAGAATGGGTTACATAGGTATGAGATTTATATTTAAGAAATTAGTCAATTTAATTTTAATTATGACTAATTAAAACGTAATCAAATCGAATTCAATTGACTAATTTGATTATAAAATGAATTAATACAAATTAATTGAAGAACTTTTAATATATAACCCAAAATAATTAAATTAATTGTGAAATAATAACTCTTAAAACTAAAATTTATTTGAAAAAATATTTTTTATATTTTTGAAAATCAATTATTTTAAATTATCAAAATTAAAAGCTCTATAATTAATTCGTATCGTAAAGGATGAAAATTAAATATCAAAAAATATGTTCAGTGAACATGGATAAAATAATATAAATTATGATAATTACTCTAACTTAACTGGAGCAATACAAACAATTTAATTTTGAAATGTATTTTTAACGAACAAAATTTGAAACTTTTAGCGCAAGTTATTTTTGAGTATTAGTTTGCTTTCCCTTTCCTTTTTTGATTGGGAATGAAGGTTAATTAATTCTATATTGATTTTGACGCGGAAAAAAAACAAAGAAATCTCAACACTTGATTTTACCTAGGAGTATTTTACAAATCTATAAAAGGCTCATTGCAGCATCTCTTCATCACTCTTTTATTTTCCAAAATATTATTTTACTCTCTCTTTTACGCCATGGAAGGTGATGATCAATTTCTCGACGATTCTCTAATGTTGTCTCTGTCTCCGCCTTTTTCAGAAGACTCTGTTATAGATGTTGAACCAATTAGCTATCGTCTTCCTCCTGAGCCGTCGTCTTCTAATTGTCATGATTCTGAAAATCATTCAGACCTTACTCTGTCTCTGTTTCCACAAGTTTCTGAAAACACTTCAAAGCATACTCTGTCTCTGTTTTCAGAAATTTCTGAAAGCCCCAATTTGTCTCTGTTTCCAAAAATTTCTGAAAACATAGATTCTTCGAAACCAATTGGAAAAAATACTCCCTCTCTGCCATCCGCTGATCTCTGTCTTTCCCCACCAGACACCTCTTCGACAATAACGACTCTGCAAT
>JAOTQJ010000102.1:18961290-18989976 GCA_025642045.1 Solanum sejunctum
GATCTAAAATAAGGACCACTAGATGAAAGCAAACTTAAGTAAGGAAAACATTATGGGACCAAGAACTTAGACACATGATCCAAGAAATGACCCAATCTACATGCTAAACATAAACGTGGGGTCAAATTATTTAAAGTCATCTTATAAGTGCCATAGTGCCCACAAATAAAGGCTTAAAAAAGATTTTGGACTCACTGGGTCTCTGTAGGGGATAACTATGTGCATGGAACATTCCATCATCTAGTTTATAAAATATATAGATAATATATACATACATTAATAAAGATAAAGTCAGAATTTTCATTAAAAGAGTTCAAAATCTGAAGAAATAGACACATGAATAGTAGAAAAGGGGTTCAAAATCTACTTTATATACATAAAAAATTATTTTAATTATGTATAAATAGTACTTCCTCAGTTCCATTTTATGTGGCGCTCTTTGATTTGACACAGTGTTTAAGAAAAAAAGACTTTTGAAACTTGTAATCTAAAATCATTCTTAGATATTTATGTGGCTAGAATCATTTCATTAATGGTAAAAGAAAAATTTTAAGACTAAATTATTTTCAATTAGAGTAAACTGATACTTTTTTTAGAACAGACTAAAAAAATAAAAGTGTCATATAAAATAGAATGAAGGGAATATGGTATTTGAACCCTCCAATCATAAGATAGCTCTTGCCTACATGCATTTAGACAGCATATAAACAGATATGTTGCGGTCATATTGATAAACTAATTGATCGAATAATATATATGCGTAACTTTTTCTTTTTCTATAGTTACATTCCATGGGCCTCACTTCCCCCCCGCGTGACCAACAAAAATGTTCATTCATGTTACTCTTGTTAACCCAATGTCCAAATATAGCCCAAACCCAGTTAGGAAATGTGGGGCCCTACTAAAAATATAGGGGCTAAAGTGACAGATCTCGTACTAAGAGTTAGCTCTTGCTTTGGACAAACAAAAGAAAAAGAAAAGTAAACATATTTTTACATTATTTTATTTTTATTTAATTTCTATGAATTTTAATTTATCAAAAAATCAAATTATGTTAGACATAGTCTCTCTACCATTTTTAGATCCTATTTAGCAAGATTTCACTAGACATATTATTTTTGTTCTAGGGGGCAAAGCTACCTTATGTTTATTAAATTTTTTTCGATTAGTTTATATATCTATTTCTTTAGAATTTAAATTTTTTTAGTGAAAATTTTTTAATTTCATCACTAGTCATTGTATTAAATTATGTATCTATTTTATGTTTTCAGTATCAAACGTACTAATAAAATAACTATAATAAAGTGTAAATAGGACCTGTGCAGTTAGGCTTTTGATGGAATCTTTATTATTGGGAGTAGCACGAGCACGAGGTCCTTCTTCACCTCCATCATCTTCTATCTTTTGCTTACACGTTATACACGTCAACATCTTCTACTACTATATCTATACCTACAAAATGAAATAAATAAATGAGTAAAGAAAACAAATGTACCAAACAATAACAACCAAGATCTTTTGAAATGGATTAAAATGAAAAGTGAGATAAATGGGAAAAAGAAACAATTTAAACATGGGAAAATCATGATATTATCTATATAATGACTTCAAATAAATATATTTAATGTAATTTCTTTAAATAGAAAAACTAGAATATAAGAAGGTTCTATCTCTACTTCTGACGTAAAGAGATTTCGCTAATATACCTTTGGCTAAAAAATGAGGTTCAAGACAAAGTGGGGTCTATGTTGATTTTTTTTCTAAAAAATGATTTTAGGCTTGTTTATCCATAAAAAATAAAAGGAGTTATATACATCAATATGAGCTGTGATGCATTGGTGGAAATGTTTCATTATTAATCAAAATTCTCAAGTTCGAGTCCTAAGAATGAAAAAAAATTTTGTTAAAAGTATCACCCCAAAATAGACCCTACAGTATGAGATCCAAATTTAGCCGGGCTCCACATGCTTTGAAAAATTTGAGGAATAAAAAAAAAAAGGAGTTATATACTTAAGGAGACAATCTTCATTTGACATAATCCCATTACACATAAGAAACCTAAACTCAAGATTATATACTCTTTTAAGAGCAAAGAAAAAGTAGGTAAGTAAATATTTGGACAAACTCACAATAACAACCATACTAGAAAACAAAAAAACTTAACAACCATAATTTGGACACAACACAAATAAATATAAAAATTTAAAAAACTCAATAATAACAACAAAATACGATGTGAATAGACAAAATAAATGCCAAAGACAAAAAGAAAAGAAGTTTCAAGAGACAAAAGAAAGAAAAAGAGAGACAGAGAACTCTGAGGATCAGAATAAGTACATAAACAAAAAGGGAAAAGAGTGTGTGTTTATATTAAACAAGAAGAAGAAGAAGATAAAAAGAAAACTTATTCTGTCATATTGTTTTAATGTGCAGACAAATAAAGAAACTTCATAATTAAAAGAAAGAAAGAAAGAGAAAAACAGAGCCTCATTCAAGAATTCATATTTTTTTTAAAAAAATCATTTCATCAATGAGCAGAGCCGAATTTTCTGACAGATAAATTCATCATTATTAATCAATTATAATACCCTTTTTTTCATGTTCATTACGAGTAAAAAGAGAAAATAAATAGTAAGGACGTTTGATTGGTGACACCTTATCTCAAAATAATTATTTTTTGAATAAATTAATTTAAGATAAATTATTTTATTATATTTTTTATTTTATTCTAAAATTATTATAATTTATTCAGTACTAGGAGTAGCAGCAGAGTATAGAATAAATGATATATCACTGTAGAATTTAATACACAGTTGTCGAGTTTCGAAAGCGGCCACTGATTCTACTTGCAGACAAACACCATTTAACTAAAAACACTCTTGATAGTGACCCACCCCACTATTCAAAAAATTTAAAAAAATTCCTTTAAATTTAGTTATTAATTTTGATTTGATATAATTTTAAATTAAAGATATATAAAAAAAATTAAAATTTCTCTAAAGTTGTTTAAAAATTAATGTATCGATATGAAAAGCAAAATAATATGTGACCTATATACTTTATAATATAATAAATAATTTTACGATAAAGGTGCGCAACTGATCATCTTTCAATGTAATTTATTAGGCCACTAATAGAATCTACATATTGAAAAACTGATATTTTCTCTCATTTTATGTAGCACATTTTTCTTTTCAGTTCGTCCCCAAAAAATGTAACCTTAATTGAACTAAAAAAAATTTTCGGTAAATTTTTTTTTTTATTCTTGATGAAATAATTTTTAATTATATAAATATTTATAAATAATTTTAAATTTCAAATTTCAAAAGACTTCTCTTTTTCTTTAAATGTCATGTCAAATAAGATGACTCTATATAAAATGCGACATTGGGACTAATAAAAGAATGTCATAAAATAACACTAAAATAAAAAATAATTAAGATAAATAAATTAAAACAGTGCAAAATTTCATTTTTTTAAATTTTATTAGAATATTCATACCTCAGAAATGGACAACAAAATCAGCAGCAACTGAGCTAAAACCCTTCACAAAATACTCAAATGCCTTCGATAAGACTCTTCCTTCTCTGGATACTCTTTTGCAAATCTTGAAGAAATATATAATCAAATCACCATAAATACAGAAACGGAAAACATCCACCGGAGCCGGCGAGTCTCCGGCGACAACTTTTCACCTGATGAATTTTCAAATAGATACAAAAAAAGAAGCATAAACAACAAAAAACATAGAACAAATATGTAATAGAAGAGAACAAATATAGAGTGAAGACAAAGTAAGAGAAAACAACATTGGAAATTTTGCAGAGGTATTTATAGAAGGAAGTGACGCCGTCAAATTTTGTCGTCGTTACATAACGGAAACCGTGTATTTATATATTGGAACAAGTGGGGTACTCTGCTTGATAGGTTGTACGTTGTTCTTTAGGAGTTGGACTTTTTGTCATTTAGACAAATGGGTTAAATGTGGTCTTGATTGGGGAAGACATGGTGGACCCATATGTCGAGATTTGTACACGTGGCGTGATTTAATTTGGTTAGAAGTATTAAGGAGTGGATCAACCTTGAAATTTTTAATAAATATTTTGGTTGGGAGAATTAGGAAATTAATATTAAGTGAATTTGTTGGATCAAAGAACAATCAAATCATTGTCTCTTTTAAAGTTAATTTTAAAATGACTTACTTTTATTAAATATTTTGATTCCACTTAATTTTACTGCTTTTTGGACATATTTATTTATTAGAGGAAAAAGTAAAAGTGAACTGGAAGTGATTTCCCAGCCACAGAGGTTTGTTGCGGTAATCAGTAATTCAATTCTAAAATTAAATTATTAATATTAAGTTATAAATTTAATGGTTGATGAATAGAATAAAATTTTAAAGTTAACAATTTATTGGAGTAGGAGCAGATTAATCAAGTTTTTTTTTATTGTGTGATTAATAGTTAATCTATTAAAGATTACATATTTAGAATTTTACCTCTAGGCATATAAAGCATCTGCTGGTGTATATACTTTCTAATATTAAAATATATTATTAAGTGCATATATTAATAGATATAAATTCTGATAAAAGATGATCGTATAGTTTTTGTAATACTCATGATTATTAGTTTTTTTTAATTCATGTAATCATTAGTTTTTTATAACTTATTTAACATGTATTCCCTTATCTAACCACATTATTATCTTTTATTCTATTCATTAGTTATACGAAAAATATCTTCACCTATAAATAATGTTGTATTTTCTTTTGTCTTCAGTATAAGTGTGAAAAAAATACTACAATGTGTAGTAAGTGAAAAAAAGAATTAAGACAAAGAAAATATTATAAATCTTCAGCTAGTTCAATGTATAAAAAAGAGTAAATTATATGTTGAAAAAATGTGTTTTTTTTTTTTTTGTGAAGCTTTAGATTTATCAACTAATTCAAATTTATTTGAGTCATACAATCTTATTGGGTTGTTATATCTCAGAGTGAACAAGTCGAGAAATATATTGTTAGATTGATGTAGATTATGTCAGTTAGCTTGAATTCCTTAAAGGCTTAAAGAGAACAAGATATCTATGCCTCATTCTAAATATATTTTAATTCATTCTTGTCATTTTATTTTCAAATGTAATTTTTTATATTTGTAATATGTTACAACAATAATTTTGATGAGATTCGTTTTTTGTTATGGTTTAAAAAAATGCAAATATCAATTTTGTTGTACATATTCAATCCAAGGGGAGTAAAAATTAAATATAAATTGCCTAATATTCTTCAAGAATAAAGTGGTACCATTTTCATGAAAAAAATGATATTTAAATTCTAGAAATAGTGAGGATTCATGAAATGAATAAAATAGAAATTTGTAAAGCCACAAAATAGAAATTACTAACATTTGCTTTAGCTTTGCTCTATCTAAATATAAATTTTGGAATTTTAGATTTTTCATAATTTTTGCTTATGTATAAATTTTTCTTTAGATCTGTAAACTTCTATCAATGTATATGAGGTCTCTCATATATTATACATTGAATAATATTTGCTGGTAACGTATATATTTTTCTTCAATTTTATAAATCATCTTAATATATAAGGTCTCTAATCTCCTACACATTGTTATTCTTTATTTCTCTGCATTGATGAATCTTCATAAAAAAATTATAATTTAATTATAGTATCTATTAATCTTTAAATATACAAAACATCATTAATATATGAGGTCTTTATCTTTTATTGTAGAATAATATATTATTTAGTTCATTATAAAAATGATAATTTTGTATCGAACTTACCTGTATCTTATGTTTTGTGATGATAAATAATAAATTTCATCAACGAAGATCCTATCTAATATAGGGTTATCAAGTATAGTTATTTGATATGATTGAAGTTTTTTAATAGCTTTTTAGCATTTATCAGTAAGTATAAATCATGATTTAAAGTTTTTCAAGAAAAAAAAGTGAAATGTGTTTGAAAAATTATAGCCAAACACAATTTTTATCATGAAATTGCTCCTCAAACTGTGGAAACAATCTTAGAATGATTTTTAAAAAATTACTGGTACAATTAAATAGAATAAATCCGTTTGAAATGAATATTTTCCTGCTTTTGAATCTTCAGGTACTGTTTTATTCAATATTTGTTTAATTAAGTTAAATCCACTTTTTGGTCTAATATGAAAATAAATGACTAAAGCATTTTATCCATTTTAGTACTTCAATCCAAACTCATCAAAATCTGGGGATGACAATTAGATGGGTTGAGTCATATTTGAGCAGGTCATAATAGAACAATAGATAAATGGGTCAATATCCAATTCAATCCAATCCAACTCAACCCAAATTTGTTTTTGTCAAAACGAATTGAGTAATGAATTATAAAGTGGATCAAGACCCAACCTGACCCAATTTTTACTAAGTTTTACTTATTTTATTTTATTTTTTTAATATTTTACTATTTACTTGGATTATTATTTTGTTTATTCTGACTTTATAAAACATATTAAATTACAAAAAAATATTTTAATTTTTTTTGATAAAATCTCTCTAGAATCAATTCGAATTGTATATAAGCTCAATTTTAAATGAGTTGAAATAAATTATATTGAGATAAATTAAATTAATAAATAGATGAGTTAATTCATTGAATTAGATCAAACTGAATTTAATTTTACCACTCTTATCACGATCGGACTCTTTTTAACTATATGATCTAACTCTCAACTCTTTTGTATTTATTGTAAATTCTAAAGCAAATGTTATGGAAGGAAAGAAAAAAGAAATGCACCCGTGTAAAATGAAAGGTCAAATCAAGATGCACGATAAGAGTAGCTACACTTTATCACACCCAATACTATAAAAATACTCTTTCTCTTTTATTTTATGAGACATTTTTAAATTATAATATTTTTTTAAATATCATATCAAATAAAAAATTATCATATAAAATGAAATGAAAAAATATTACTAGTACAAACATTTGTGTTTCTGAAATCCTATTGAGAATATATCAAAGTTCTTTTCCATCTCATCAAGTCCCATATAACTAATTACTTCAACAAAAGAGAAGAAAAAAAAGATTCTTTATTCTTGATTCCATCATATTTTTGTCTTACCTTACCATTAAGGAATTCCAATTCTAATTTAATTTTAGTGCCAAGCTTTATGGGTTGTTGAGTGTTGAGTCTCTTGACAAGTATTCCTTCTTTTTTCTTGCTTTATCTAATATATAGTAATCTTTCTTTTAATGTTGACAAGTATGATTAGTTAAGGGGGAACATACTTACTTTCCTATTGCTCTCTCTCTCATATTGAATGTCTATCTTATTAAAAATATTTTTTTTATTATTTGATTATTTATTAAATTAAAATATAATTAAAAAATAATTTTAAAAATATATAATAAATTAATTTATATATAACAAATATAGTTCTCTTTTATTTACATAAAAGATAATCAAAAAATTATAAAAAAGTATACATGATTATTCAATATAACTTGTCAAAAGTAATTATATAAAGTACACACTACTATATAATGTAGATTACTTATACATGTGTTATAAACTAAATATAAATTATGATACACTCAAAAATTGAATATAATCTGACTACATATGTTTATACAGTGAATGACCATTTTTTTGATAATTATTTTGATCGAAAGACCATGTACTATAAATTATCCCTATAATCAATTATGTTTTTCCCATTTTAGCTCTATAATTAGTATGACTTTTGAAAATTTAAACAAATTTTGAAGAAGAAAAAAAGATTAGTGAGGCCTTTAGTTTCATCACCAAATATATTATCTGTTTTGGCATAATAAACTTCACGAATTCAAAAGCATGCATATCGATCATATGAACTTGTATTCTACTTAAAACAACATTTTACTTTTTTTCCATTTGCCTATCTTATCAGTCCTTCTCTTTGATCTGTCTTCATCATTTTACTCTCTGCTTGAGACGTCTCACTCAGTGTTTGAATTATATCGTTTATTAATATAAGTTGATTAAATAACAAAGATCAAAATTCAGCTTCGATTATTTTTTTCTTTAGAGTTTGACATTTTTATGCTTTATATCTATATCTTGTTCGTTTTTTCTTTTAGTTATAGTACCGTACATATTAAACATAAAACAAAAGGTAATTTGGGTACTGAGTACCGGCTGTGACCATTCACTGCAATGCCATATTTTGGGCAGAGCATACGAATTTCACTCAGACGTGTAACCTGCTATTGTCGGTTGTCAGCATTACTGTTTCTCTATTATATGTACATGTATATATATATAATATTTTGCTGCAAAAAAAATTTTAGGCATAAATCCCAATTCAATTCTGTATATATTCCTCTTTCTGAAGCTTAAGCAATGAATCAAAAGTGCCTGGAATAACGAGACAACTCAATGCCAGTCTCTTTCATCCCATAACAAAGTCAGAATTTTTATCGAGAGATTGAACAAACAAAAAAAGTCAAGGGATTTAACATTTAGTTGTATATACATGATGTATTATAAATAATGTAATTTTTTGCCAAAGAGGGTTCGACTATATTTACTTGGTTCCACCCCGTATATAGCAGGGTTCGGAAAAAGAATAGGAAAGGTTATTTCACTATATTTTTTACTAGGAATAGGGCCTACCACAAAAATATTTTTTTTATTGGGCGATAGGTCAAGATTATTTTTTATGTTCATTTAAACTTCTTCACTGAAAATTTTATGTATGTAAATAATAGCACGATCAAATTTTTATCGAGATACTCAATATATGAAAAATGAATAGACAAAAAAAGTCAAGAGGTTCAACATGTAACTGTATATATAAACAATGTAATTTTTTGTCAAAGAAGGTTCAACCATGTTTACCTTACAGTGTTGAAATTGTTTTTTTATGTTCATTTAAACTTCTTCATTGAAAATTTTATGTATTACAAATAGTAGCACAGTCAAAATTTTTATCGAGAGGCGCAATATATGAAATACGAACAGACAAAAAAGGTCAAGGGATTCAATATCTAGTTACACGTACATGATGTAATTTTTCGTCGAAGAAGGTTTAACTATATTTACTTGGCTCTGTCCCCATGTATACTAGGTCAAAATTGTTTTTCATATTTAGATACAATATTAAGTTCTTGATTTTTTTTTTCATGTGTGCTAGCTGTTAGGTGTGCGAACTAATTTTCTCATAGGTAGTTGAAAAGAAAACGAACATATACATAAGGTGTAGAATTCTCTTAATGGTGTGAGATGACTTTTTGAGAAAATCATGCAGACTTGATCCGAAATGAACGATATCAAATCATATAGAAATATCTTAAAGCTATTTTATAGACAACTTAAATAATAGGCTTGTATAAGTATTACTAAAAAAAGAGCAGACAATTGGTTTGTTGAATTGCCACCTATGTAGTATAAGCCAAGAAACATCCTTAGATGAGAAAAGGAGCGGACAAAAAGTATTGCAGTTGAGATTTAGATGTTTGGGCATAAGAGGCGTAAAATGAATTAATCTGATTAATAACATCAAATATTAAGTTTGGAAGATCATTAATTCATTTCACTAATCTAAACAGTGGAATTACATGTTTATTAAACACGAATTATACCAAATTATTTACCATCTATAATCGTGTACAATTTGTTCACTTTGCAGAAGAAGTCTTCACTACTATCTCTACACAAACCTTTCGGGAGTTGAGACTTTAAGAGGGAAGAAGAAGAGAAGGAAGCAGAATTTTTTTTTTTTTTACGTACTACATCTGTTTGAAGGAGGAGTTCTTTTATAATTATAAAAAAAATGTAACTATTTAAAAACATTTTGAACAGTTATGTCACTTCTCTTTTAAAATTAAATATATAATACATATATTTATTTATTATTTAAATTAATTAATTGATCCACGTGATGACCCAAATTTAATATAATTTCTTCATAATCTGAACCAACTATATTAACACAAATGCAGGTGAATTTCAGGGTCTTGTTAGTCGTTCTAAAATCATAACATATATAAAAGATTCAAATTTTAAATTTATCTGTAAGTCGTGTTGAGTCTTCGTTAAAAAGTCCTTTATACAAAATTCTTAGTTCTAAACATTCGTGCGTTACGTGTCAATGATCTTTATTATTTGTAGTCAGAAATCGTGTTTATAATTTTTGAATTATTTTTGGATGATGGATTAGATCCGTGAATGCTGGAAAAAAGAAAAGTAAAAAGAGAGAAAGAACTTTTGGTAGATAATAAAACTATTCTTTAATTAAATGGATGAAACTATAGTTACAATTTACAACTATTAGACTTGAAATGTAAGCACACTACACAATTTACTCCCTTCCTTCCAAAATAAATGTATTAAAGAATTAATGACATTAATCAAATTTGAGGATTTGTTAACATTACCATTTTGCTTCTTTCTAAATATTTTTAAAAATTAGATGCCTTATTATTTTTTCACCAATCTCGGATGGAGCCAAAGATTTATTATTTTTTGGCTTTGGGGTATGATTGAATAAAGCAAAATGACTCTTTAAACTGTCTGCGCTTCTTTCAATTGTGAAGTAGTAATTAGTCAATGCAACTTTCGACGCTCATCATGGGTCATCAGGAAATAGTCGCGCTATGTTTTTAGACATAGGGGTCAGAATGCGTACATCCAACCTTCCCTTACCCCACAATGAACGAAAACTTTTGAGGCATTGGGGTAATGTTGTTGTTGTAGATGCCTTATTATGCACAGAGAAGGGTATTTTTGAAAAAATAATTAATACATATTTCTACTTTGAAAAAGACATTCATTATGAACTATACAAAAAGTGCTTGAAATTCATTTATTTTGGTCCAGAGGAATTGTATTTCGTACCTCTCAATTATTCCTTAGGTTTTTTTGTTTACTTGATTCACGTTAATAATAATCTCTTTTTAGTATAAGGAACGAAAAAGTAACTATTTTTGACTTCTGATTCTGAAGGGAAGGAAGTTGAATTTCATATACTGATATAAGAATATCTAAGATTAGAAGTATCGATTCAAATCAAAAAATTTTTTTAATCTACTTATGAAAGTATAAATGCTGAAGACAAGAACATTTATTTTATTGATTTCATATATATGACAATTCTTGATAGGATTAGAAATGTTACTATCTCTTTCTTCTTGGCCGAAATGATAAATTCTAAAACTTTATTCAAAGTAAATTTAGTAATTGAAAGTTTTATAGCATCAATCCTTCTAATTATTTTTCATTTTGAATAGACTATTATCTTTTATTTTTTTTAGTTTTGAATATATTATTACTTTTATTTTTGTAGATGATTAATAACCGAATAACTAAATCGAATCAAATTGGAACCGATAATAACCAAATTGACAAATGTATAATATGATTGGGCTGATATAAGATTGTGCATTTTTTGGCAAGTGTTTTTTTTACACGTGGCAGTGAATGGAAGAATGAGTTTTTTAATAATTGTTGTAAAGAGAAAGAGTTGTTACAAGAAGAAGTAGAAAGAGCATAGTCAAAGTCTCTTCTTCCTTCCAATCTATTCTTCAAATTCTTTATCAGCCAAAGTTACCTCCGTATCTGTCCATTTTTCCCATTTAGTGTTTTATTTCTCTTTTTACGTTTAAAAATTAATCCTAACACTTTTGAATGGTAAGACATGAAAACTTTTTCTACTATTTTCACCTTCACATTCTTCTTTATATACTCTCCTCTTATGGCATTCTGCAGATTTTTGCCTAAAGCAAGTGTGACCAATAATAAAACTGAGCTAACCAAAGTAAAAATACAGTTCTCTATTATTGTTACTACTCCTTGAGTCAATTTCTTTTTGATCTGTTCCAAAAAGAATGTTATCTTACTCTAATTAAAAAACAATTTACTTTTAAAATTCCTTTCTTTGTCCTTAATGAAATAATTCTTAATCATACAAATATCTAAGAATTATTTTGGACCATAAGTTTTAAAAGTATTCATTTTTTAATAAAAACCATACCAAGTCAAAGAGTATCGCACAAAATGGGACGAAGGGAGTATTATATTTGTTACTTATATTTTTGTATTGTCATTAGCTTTCCATTTTAGTCAATTTTTTTTTCTCTTCTTCCTTTTCTCTTTTTTCATACATAGTTTCTTTTGCATTTGGCTGGGGCTTAGTATTCTTTGGACGAAAGTCTTCATGAAATAGTCTATCCATCTCTATGAGGTAATGATAAGATCTACTTATATTTTATTCTTCCTAGATCTTACTTGTAAAATTTCATTGGATCATGTGTTATTATTGTTATTATTATTATTATTATTATTATTATTATTATTATATTAGTCGTACAAATTAAACTGTCTTTGCCTTCTGGAAATGGGACCTAATAAGTACTGACATATATGTCTTGGTTATAACTTGCAGTGACTTGTAATTCAAACTGTAATCTAATTTGGTAATAATATACCATCATGCATTAAGAGGAAATAATCTTTCATTATCTCATCAGTACCCTCTCATGACCCTATCTATTCGTAAAATTACACAGGATATATTATTTTATAATTGTTGACGTAACATCTACTAGTGGGAGAGTAACTAAAAATAAAGATATTTTCAAGAGTCAATTGATAAAAGTGTGTAATGAATATTATCAAAAAGAAATTTCATCTTGTAACTTGTAACAGTATCAAAAATTTGCAATATTAGAAAAATCATTTTAAGACATTAAAAATCACATCAAAAAGTTTAGTTTGTCAAATGCAATACAGCCCACTCTCCAAAAGATATGAGATCACACTTAATACATGCATTAGTAAAGAATAAAGCAAACATATTATTAGTAAAAAATCATTGGACATCAATGGGAGGAAAACTCATGTTAAAAGAAATAGATCTGAGTGTAACTCAACTCCTAAAACTAAGATGTGAGATGTCTAGGTCATTCCATCCCTTAAAGGACGAATGTCGGACTCTTCAACCCCACCTCTCACCCCCAAGACATTGGGTGCACGAACAATATCTATTCAAAAATAAAATTGGGATCAATCTTATGTATTTTGATATCATGTTTAAAAAATGATATCAAAGGTGAAGAATGTTCAAGCAATATTAAAATAACATATAAAAGCTAGTTCAAGAGATGAAGATTGTCCAAGTCATATCAAAACGACCACTCATTTCACCCTTAAGGGCCTTTGTAGGACTCTTCAACGACACCTTACGCTCGTAACATTTTATATCATGTTAAAGGAATAAAATCAATTTGCTTAGATATTATGTTTTAAAAAATGGTATCGAAAGTGCAAATTTACGTTTCATCTCTTAAACGACTGATGATGTGAGATTCTTAACAAAAAAAATCCTTTTTTTTTGGTGGGGGGTGGGGGGTGGGGGGCCTGATGAAAGAAGTGAGTTTGAACAAGAAGCTTTTTCTTGTCAATGTATGCTTAAGTCACATCAAATCCAACATAACCAAATCTAAACAAGAGTCATAAAGGTTGAAGAAAGACACATGCATGAAAAAGCTATTGCATGTCCTCGAGACTTACTTTTAACGTTAGGAATGTTTCTTTAGTTTGCTTCAAGCAAAACAACAAAAAAGCAATAGTCATATAAATACCATGCAAAGTTTTAAAAAGTCATAAAAATTAATATTCAGTGATGATCATCATCTCTATAAAGTAGAATAATAAAATATTAGAGATCTCATCATTCTAATCCATCTATCTCTCAATCCCCAAGTCCTTTCCCCATTTCCAAGATTTCTTTCATTACCTTTGGTTTTATTCTTAGCTTCTTTTATGGTTTTCTTTCTGTTTTTTCCTTTTTTTTTTTTTAAAATAACAATAAAGTATGCTTACTCATTGTTAAAAAGAAGAGGCCGTCAGGTGCCGTTAATGTTCTTTTATGTCTGATTTATTAAATTATAATATTTTTTGATCAGTGAGTAGATTGTGAGACCTTCACAGTTAAGTTTGTTTGCGCCTTATTCTTACAAAAAAAATTCCAAGTCCTCGTGATTGAGTTAATTAACTCTCAAGGCATGAATCGAAGCCCTCACACAAGCTAACGGGAGGGGCGACAAAATTAAACTCAATCTATTTAATTTATTGAAGTTTGGATAAGTTAATAGTCAATTTATTTATTAGTTCAACTCAACTCAATTAAAATTGGGTTGATACAGAATCCGAATTGACTAGAGAGAAATATTGTCAAAATATTTTTAAAATATTTTTTTTAATTTGATATATTTTATAAAGTCAGAACAAAGGAAAATATAATTTAATTAAGTATTAAAATATTAAAAAAGAACAAATAAAATAAGTAAAAACTTAATAAAAATTGGAGCAAATTAGATCTTTGACCCGTTTGTTATCTTGACCCATTATCACTCGCTCAAATTTGACCAAACCCGTTCTATTGCCACCCCTATATGAATATTTGTAAATCTAGTCAACAAATATAATATAGTGTCCGAAGAGCATGAAATATACTCACACATTACTTGATGGAGTAGGTAAAAAGATCATTTTTAAAACACCCTTAACTAAAAGTGCGCAATTTGCAAATGGAGAACTCTAAATTATTTTAAGTTATATGTAAGACTTTCATTTTATCCAAATTTATTGTTAGTTATTGCTTAACATACAAAATTAATAATCCTAGTAAACAATTATAACAACATAATCATGAAATTTCACAAATAGAATTTAAGATGGATAAAATGTACACAAACCTTATCACTACCTCATACAGATAAAAATGCTAGTTAACAATTGATGAACTATTTTTCTCCATCTTAACTTTGTATTGATTATGAATAAATAGTATACCAATGCTATAAAGGAAATACATCCATTCTTTTTAGTTTAACCACTCGGTGTTTGGATCCCACAAGACTTTAACTCGACTAGCCAAGTTTCTTTCTTCCATAAAAAGCTTATTACAAGGGTTTTAGTTTTTAAGTCTTTACATTTGATGAAAGAAGCTTCATTCCAAAGGCTCTAACCAATCTATATGAGTTTTGAATCTCTAATCTGATAGATACTCTAGGAATTGCTCTTTAACTTATTGAATAGTCCACGATAGTCTGATTTTGGAGTTATTACACCATGTTTCCACCTCTACAGCTTTTAAATCAAGTCCAATTAGTTTACTACTAATTAATTTGTGACCTAGTTGGACGGGCTTAAACTTACTGATACTCATAATGGGCTGGATATTGCCAAATGGTAAGAGTCTATGACAACTTTGTGTCTCTCTTTGTATTCCAACTTTATTGTGGTTACATTTATATGACGATATTTCATTAAGAAAAAAGTCCAGATAAGAAAATTACTGGAGTGTGGATGAACAGATTATTTTCTTAGTATTCTCCAGTGCGTCTAGAAAAATATGAAAATTTACAAGACTAAGCCCCCAAATTTGCATGTCACGTTGCGTTTATTCCTCAAGAAACTAAAACGATAAGCTGCAAACCGCATCAGATCACTCTTCATATTTAGTATTCCTATTTTCAATCTATTTAATTGAAAAATTATGCCTGCAAGAAGATAAAAATGAAAAAGTAGTTTAAATTTCCGTGAGTTGAATTTCTAATGTAAGCAGGCCTCAAAAGATGATCACTTGAACTATGTCCATGTGCTCCTAGCCTCCTACAGTCTTTGTTCAATTAAATTCAAAGAAACTAGTTTCCAGAAATTATATAGCTCAAATTCAAATGGTTACAGGTTACGAAAACTGTCCACCCAAAGCGAAAGACAGTCCTTTATAACAGGAGGGCAGATGATCATGTGATCAGAAAACACACATACAACAGTTAGCAATGAAAAAAAAAAGAGAACAAAATGTTTATATCAATGTATAATGGAGAGGATGGATGCTTTCACTTATCAGCCTAGCTGCCATCTAAAGATGATTTATTAACCATCATCAGCAACCATTCGGGATATGTACTGGCTTAATGCTCAGATTTATGTATAGAAATGATTTAGAGGATGAAATGAAGACATTTTATCTGGATGCATGAAGACATTTTATCTGCATAGGAGCCAAACACACAGAATGATTTTAATTTGGAAGTACTTATTTCTAATAGTTATCTCTGATGTGCCAAATACTCACTTTTTTTGCAAGAGCTAATTCTATTTTCCATTGCTTCCTCAATGTTAAACAGTATTTCAATGAAAAAATAAAAAATTGCATGAGAAACACTATTCAAACAGAAATAATATGAATATATTAAGCAAACTAGGATCATATCAAGTCTTCCAAAAAAAGGAATTCCCAAGTAGATTCACATATGTTGAAATGAACATGCCACAACTTTGTATATATGCTTTTATACTGGCTGTCATATTGTTGTGGTGATCTTGCATAATCAAAAGAAAATTTTCCTATTTCATGTTCCATATACTAGGAAAAGTAATATTCCTACTTAACTATATATATAGGATAGATAACAAAACTACTTATCGCCCCATATGATTCTTAGTTCAGGTTTAAAGAAACATAAGATAGATATAAGTACAGCAATATAGCAGCAGACGGAATTACCTCAAATGCCAAAGCCTTCAACTAGCAGAAGTTTATTAATGGATCCCATAACGGTTCTTGAGAGTATCTATTGCTTTCTCGAGGGATTGTGACAGCTCGGGGATGGTTTGTTTGCACACTGTAAAGTATGTGAAAAAGATTTATGAGATGTCCATCCTAATCCAGAAGGCAATACAGAAGAAGCTGTTACACTTTTGGCAAAGTCAAAAGAAGAACAATAAATCCACTTTTTCATCTGCTCATTGCAAGTAGTTAAAGCCTAAGGCCTCAAGGTAATCATAGTGTTCAGAATTGTTAAGAAACTTGTGGCATTAGTCGCAGTTTCTAAAAAGCATATCCTCAATAGTTGACATAAGGCTAAGAACTTACAGCGAGCACCACTAGCTTGAAGTTCTGCCAAGAAGGCAGAATATGAGCCCTAGAAAGGAAAGACTGTATTAAATAATGGTAATGACACAGGGTTTGAGATTAAATAGGATCAGGCTTGTGAAAGGTAATAGCAGATAATGGAAGATTCACCTTCATTGCCTCCCTGCCTTCAGTGATTCGTTCAGACATCTTTTTGTACTCCCTTTCTGCTTCATCTGCCACTTGCTGGCAACCTTGTGTCTGAATCTGCTTAATTACCCAGAAATTCGAAGGAAAATGCAACAACATATCACATTTAGAACAGATATGAAACTGCACCTGGAATATGCTATACTAATTGGAAAACTGGTCATGGATGGTTATTCTAGATGAAGCACGACATAACAAGTACAAAACCAATGAGAGAAAAATACTTATCATGAGCACGAAACTCAAGCAAACTCCATGTTCGATGGAATCATGAACAACAGAAAATCATATAACTCAATGGTCCTTGTTTAATTGATTTAGGTCAATAACTCAAAACTGACCTAATCTCATTAAGCATAAAAGAAGTAGTTTGGGCTTCAGTAACACAAAAAAAGCATTATATAGATCGTCTCTGTTCGTTAGATGATGTCATTGAAGACCATGACTTTGCGTATAACAAGCTCGAGTTTCTACAGTAGCGGTCCCATTGTGATATTTACTTTGGATTGAACATATGGCAGAGAAGATCATTACTTCAAAAGGAAACTCATTATCTCTTGCAAGTCTATTATATATCTTCTTTCAATAAAGTGATCAGCAAAACATTCTGGTTCATGTTTAAAGGCAGAGTAAGAAATGCACTAATTATTGCACAAAATGTACAATCGATTTGGTATTCACATTTTAGTCCATGATTTGAGGAAGTTATAAGCTTATTCATATTCAGCAAACAGAGTAGCTTCACTATTCTGAAAGCCTATCAAACTGGATAAAGCAGTTCCAACTCTCCCTTGTTACTACTTTCAGCAACAATCGAAATTTTTCTGCACTCGAGCATTATGGAAACATCAAGGGGGAATACTTCATAACAATATTTTCATGAATGTATATTCATTATTCCAGTTTTTTCAGCTTGTTATATTACGGATCTTACGTCTAAGTTTCTAGGATTATAAGCTTTGGCAAACACTCAGGAAGAAGCTGCATCTCAAAACTCAAAAGCAACATCAAAACAGAGAGCAATAATGTATTTCTTCAACAAGATCAACAAACCGGAAAACTATGATAAATCACCAAACTGAGAAAATTAGCTGGACATCAAAACACATCAGCAGTGTATCCATCTGGAAACAAATACCAAAAATCTTCAATCATCTTGCCAATATGTGGAAGCATAGATGATAGAACAAAAAAGGATTCCGCACATGTCCATACACTTTGATATTTACTGCAAGCACACACACACACTCGCATAAAATATACGTATGCGTGAGATTTAGTTCCACCATTAACCTCTAAAAATTACCAAATCAACGTTGAAGGAAAGTAAAATCAACAAACGGAAAGAGCTTATGCTTTATAGTAGAAAGACGAAACACAGAAATGTATGAATAAAACGGCATTTTCATAATCTAATAGCTACGCGCGTAAACACACACGCACACACAGACCTTGAGTCGTTTCTGAAGGCGAGACTGAGAAGCCTCGAGGTTCTTGAGAATCTCCACATGTGATCGCTCAACCTGGCCCTTAACAGAGTCCAATTGAGACGACGCAAATTCCTTCAGATCAGCAATCGTTTTCAGATTTTTGACAGATGCTGGTGAGCCGACAGGCTTCAACTGTACCGGACTTGAAATGAAGCTCTTCTTTCCGCTCCTCCTCTTCGATGATGTTGGCGTAACCGTAACAGCTTTGAATTTTTTGAAATTAAACTCGAACGGCTTTGGAGATTCACTCATCGACTGGACAGGACTTTCCGCCACGGTCGCTGGCGGAGTTGACAGAAAATCCATCGCCGATGACTTCCTCGTCGATCTCGATCTCTTCTTCATATCTTCTCGAAGCTTCTCTGTGCAATGCGAATAACTATGGCTAATTTGAATATGGGGATTTTATACACCCGGGCTTTTTCCAAAATTTGAAATTGCCACGTGGAAGTGAAATTTGAGAAGCTAATCTAAATTATTTTTCAAAAAAAGAAAAGGAAAAGAATTAGAATTTTCTTTTGGTGTCTCACCGGTATTCGGTTTCATATTGGAGTTCGATTAAATTTAAATTCGGATTAGAAAGTCCACATTTTAAACCCGAAACCTTTAGTGAATGAGAAAGAGTACCTATCATTCTATCACAATCCTTATTGGTGGAAAATAATTAGTTAGATATAATATGATGCAAAATCATAATAAAACATACATGGAAATTTGTAATAGCAGTGCAAGAATGCCAAAAAGATACCATGAAGTATTTCAATAACTCATGTAAAATAATTTCTGACTTACTTAATAGCAATAAAATTCTCCGATTTCAATGAAATTCTGTTGGGTATGTTGTTGTAAACGTTGATGGTATAAAAAAAAACTAAATGTGGGTATATGTTTATTAGATATGTGAATATAAGATTGCATATCAATTAATTCGATTTTGAAGCTTATCAGTTAGATTTATTGATTATTAATTTGTAGATATGCAAAATCATCATAAAACTATTAAGATAATGACTTTTTGTTATCTATTTATCTGTTATTGATCATTTGGTTTAATCGTTCAAATTTGATAAAAAAAAAACAATTGAAAATCATTTAGAAACAAAGTAACAAACTAAATAAACCATACACATGAATTAAAAAATATCATCTTGTTCAAGCAAATACTGATATATTGTAAAATAACAGAGTATTTAAGACACCAAAAATAAAAGTATGAAACTGAATCCTAAGTCAAAAACTTTATATACCGAATGATATAAATATAATTTATTAATTTACCATATAGTTAACATGTTAAGAAGAAATCTTAAACCATTATGAATCGATAAGTCAACAATAAAATAATCAAAATCATTATCGAAATTGTCAAATTAATAACCCATTATTGATAAATGAATAACTTTTTTCAATTCAGATTTTCAATTCTATTCAATTTTGAACAACTCTACGTTGTTTAGAAAATCACCCCAATTTTTTTTTAAACAGTTATGAATAAATTATTCTCAAATTTATAAGAGACATCAGCAAATCACTGTGTCAAACTGGAGGGATATACCCACGCTGAAGAGCTCCTGGCACAATAACTTTGCACCATATGGCACATCGACCTTCACAATATCTTCAACTGATTCACAGAACCGGCAGAAGGGACCCCGTACCTTACCACCTTGCATGGACCTCTGGATCACATTCGCCATGTTCTTGCACTTCCCACAGATGTGCATCTGGGAGGAGTCACTGAGTGTGAAAAGGCGTTGGTGCAGATTTGTTGCAGCACCATGAGCTATAAGACAGTCGCGTTCCATCTCACCAAATTTAATTCCACCAAACCGTTTTCTGTCTGCCACAGGTTGGCGAGTAAGGGGGTGGACAGGCCCAGTATTACGGAATTTCACCTTGTCTTCAGCCATATGGGTGAGGCGTTGGTAGAACGTAGGGCCCATGAAAATCAGGGAATCAACCATTTCACCAGTCCGGCCGTCGTAAACTCTCTCATTTCCCCATTTGGAGAATCCTTGCCTACAGGTCATATATCGTTTAAATGGTCAATGACAAATCACCAGAATTCACGATTGAGAACAACAAAACAAATACAGGCTAACTGTTAGGCACAAGAATATGTAATTACAAAAAGGATACAGCCTTCGTATATCTTACCCATGAAGCTGCTCAATTATCGCATCAACTGATAATGTGGAAAAGGGAGTGGCATATTTTTCGCTACCACCTAGGGCAATGCCCTTTCCCAAAGCGGCTTCCAGCAGCTGACCTGGCGTTTGCCTTGAAGGAAATGAATGGGGATTGATTACAATATCCGGAACTATCCCCTGAACTGTAAAAGGAAAGTTCTCCTGACACTCCAGATATCCAAGGACTCCCTTTTGTCCATGCATGCTAGAGAACTTGTCTCCAAGACATGGAGAACGAACCTGCACAGAATGTAGAAGAATACTGGAGTTACTAAAGTGAATTAGGATTAGTTATACAGTGTCTTCCAGTTACTTGAGTTTCTTTATCTTGTCGAAGAATAGGATCGAATAAATGTAAAGATATAGTAAGAGACGATCAACTTTCTCACACATGTATTTTGAAACATAATGCTTCCACCAAACAACTTTTCTTTGCTAACTCTTTTTTAAAAAGGACAAACACTATTCCATATCTAGTCCTGTAGAGATTCTGACATCTGTATAACAGATTCAGCCGTATTTACATGTTCCAGTTCACACCATAAGCAAGACAAAAGTATACAATTAGGCTTTCTTTGCAAACTCTTTTTTTAAAAAGGCAAAACACCATTCCCATATCTAGTCCTGCAGGGATTCTGACATCTGTGTAACTGATTCAGCCGTATTTACATGTTCCAGTTCACACCATGAGCAAGACAAAAATATACAATTAGGCTTTCTTTGCTAACTCCTAAAGAGTACAAAAACTTGTGAATAGATATGTCAAGTAATGTACTTCAGTGAGAAAATTCAATTCATTTCATGTCTTAATATCAGCTGTCGGTACTTGGGAACTTGTCCAATATATGTCAAAGACAAGGATCTTGGAAGGCAGCTTATAAGCACTCTCCATTCACCTCAGCAGGCATCTTTTCATGACAAAAAAAAAACCTCACCTTGGTGGTGGCAGAGTAATACCTCCAAAAGTTTTGTTGCCGGATCTCTGTGTCAACAAATGGGGTAAAAGGAATACTTTGTTGGGGGGTGGAGGGGGCTCTGTTGGTACATTGCACATTTCCTACATTGATTGGAAACAGGGAGCTCGGATAATACTTCACAAAGACACATTGATGGACCATACCATCAACATCAGATTGTTTGAATCATTCAGTTCTAAAATATAAAACTGAAGATTTTCTACAAGGGCTCTTGGTTTCTTGTTTTTAAGCTTTAGCAGAGCCTACTAATGTTGCTTATAGACGAAACAGCTTTGATTCAGTTCAGTGGCTACACTTCAATGTGTTCATTAATAAGACGGTTCAAGGTACTTATCGTCTTTATGTACATTAGCATACCTCTTTCTATCATGAAGACATCCCTAATGTAGCACAAGTACTTTAAGTAGCTTGCTAAACACCAGCAAACAGTTCTCCAAAGACTCAATATGGTTTTCTAAGTAATGATAGGTTTCTCATAAATCCGCATCTTAAAATATAATTCCCATATAGAAATTCATAGAATCACATAAGTAGAAACATATAGATATAGGGCGTCTTACTTGTCTGAGAGATACAATGGCAAAGTTCTTCCCTTCATCATTAGCGGAGAGCAAAACCTTCTGAACCATGCCCCTTTCAGTATGCTTCATCTTGATACTGTGATCAGCGCCTGATTCAGCATATTTCCCAATTATGATATCTCCACTCTGGAGATTTGCACCAATGAATGGAAAACCATCATCATCTAGGTTGTCCACTCTTCCTATTTTACTCTGGGTTTTCCCAAATTTAACATAGTCCTCAACCTTGGACTTCTTTCCCATGGCTTCCTCATTGTCGACCTCGGCCTTGTAGCTCCTGATATGCTCTGATCGAAACATTCCACGCTCTAGTGATGCACGATTCATAACCAAGGAATCTTCTTGGTTATAGCCAAGGTGAACATTCACTGCAACAATAGCACATTGACCATTGTAGTATTCAGGCCGTGGAAGCATTCCTTTCTGATAACGAGCACATTTAGATCTCCCAAGGGAATCTGACAACACAGTCCCGAAAAGTGGCCTCTGAGGGTAATACAAATGATGGGTATTCGTATCAACTCTAGTGTTTGGATTCACTGTTGAAAATCCAATTGCCTGCTGAGAGTGCTTCTCAGATTGATAGAGGACCCTCCTAGCATGATCATGATTTGCAAAAGGGATTAAACCACAGCTCAAGCCTAACAGAAATGACATGTCCAACTCACAATGGGTATAATTAGCAGGTGGATTCTCTTTATCTGCTTTTAAGAGATACTCAACTCCCCATGCAGTTTGACAGTCTTCTTCTTCTTCAGGCCCAATAAGCTCAATAATCCCATTGTCCAGAAGAGTTTGGAAGCCATAATCTCCCCCTTTCATTCTGTCCTTCAAAGCTTTAATCTTCTTAAGATTCGAAACAACAAGAAGAGGGCGCATGATCCTTCCCGCATCAGAAAATATGTGAACTTCACCCTGCTGTTCATCTCTCGTAACTTCAACCTAGAAGAAAATTTTAGATTCTTCAGTATATGTGTATCAAATTGACAGATCTTATGGGATAATATAGAAATCTCCCCAAGAGAATAAACTAGACTAAATTTTTGATAACCACGTACAGAGACTGTTCGCAGCACATCCAGTGCTAATGAAAAAGGTAAAAAGGGTAAGCCCGGTGCACTAAAGTTCCTACTATGTGCAGGGTCGGGGGAAGGGCCAGACCACAAATCAAATTTTCTTAAATCTGATGTAACGTCTTAAGAATCTGCACATAACTAAATCATGAGTTAACCTGATGTGAGACCTTATTTCAGCAGTGGTTACATGATACTGTACACCCCATACAGTATACCAAAGAACTTTTATCCTACTTCAGAAAAAGGAGAAAAGGGCAAGTTTCTATGTTTGGTTGACAGTTTTATAACCATCCTTTTGATTAATCAATGACAAGCTTGCAATATAAACAAATATTTTTCTAAAAAACTGGAAAAAAAATAGATAAAAAACTTTGTTGATATTGTACATATAAGCAAATATTCAATAGCAAGGTTCTGTGGTTCTGCTGTACAATATTGAATGAAAATGATCAGGATCCAACCTGGTGTGGCACTACATTCCTGCGGCGCTTCCGTCTCAGTTTTGAAACAAAGAGTGCAGAATCTTCACATACTCCGACCCAATCCCCATCTAGAAGTACTTTTTGTTTTCCATGGAATGAGGTGGCACTATCATCGACTAGCTTTTGCATCCCACAGCGGAGCAATGTCCCAAGAAGTGGCTTCATAGTAGTAGTGCTGACAAGACCCATACAAGCCAAATTTTTCACCAGGCCACAATTTTCTCCATCTGGGGTAGATAGAAAGCATACCTTTCCCCAGTGTGAAAGATGTCTGCACAGGTTATTTCACAAGTCAGTAGATTATCATGCGTAAGTTGAATAAAACAGAAAAAAAGGCAGCCTGGTGCACAAGAATCCCCTGTTCACAGGTCCGGGGAAAGGATGCACACCAAGGGGTGTGATGCAGACAGCCTATCTTAATGTCAGCATTAGTGGTTGCTTCCACGACTCAACCCCGTGACTTATAGGTCACACAGAGACAACTTTTTGCTCCAAGGCTCCCCTTCTTCACAAAAAGGGAAATAAAATACCAAAAGATTATGACAGACTGAGCAAAGGATCAGGAGACAACTCAAATAAAGTGACATTTTTGATAATGGAAAGCACGAAAAAGAAATGGTTGATATAAATTTAAAAGCACTTACGGGTATCTAGCATCGCCAACCTTCCCAGTGTATGTAACCTGCTGACGTGTTTTCCTCAGATCAGCTGTCATTTGCAATGGATTTGTTCGTCTAAGAGTTGCAACTACCCCGGAAACCCTCTCCATTCTCTTGTAAGGGTGACACCAGTTACCAGTAGAAAAAGCCCTGCAGAGACCATTGGTAATTATTGATGCATCCAAGTAATACTCAATTGGTTTCACTTGTCGATCTCCACAAAGATCTCTTTGCAGTGCCTTGACCATACGCCTCTCTGCATGTTTGATGTGCGCCCTAAGCTCTCGTTCGAGGAGCTCACCAGCCAGATCCAATCTTTTGTTTCGAAAATCGTCTCTGTTGTCAATCTTTCTGCGACCAATGTAAGACAGTAAGAGGCACTTTACCATATAGCCTAGGAAGCGAGCCTTCTGCTTGAGACCACAAAGATTAGGAAACAGGTATTCTTTTATGCACTCCTCAAAAGATTCTTGAGGTGGAAATTTACAACTCTTTATAAGTCTATCACCATAAGCGAGAGCCTTTTTCCCCTTCCTGAAGTCCTCAAAATTCTTGTCAGCATAGTGGATTGAAGCTAGTAGTATATTGACGATATTAGTATCTTCAACATCTACATCAATCAAATCTACTACTTCCCTGTCAGAGGATACACCCAGAGCAGAAAACAAGACCCAAATTGGCATTTCTGCCAGGAAATACACACTAAGGGCTTTTTCTCCTCCCTTAATGTGCTCAAGCTTCAATGTCTCAATCAGTTTAAGGTAGACTCTGTTCCTCTTTTCACCTGCGCGATATGCAACAATCCAAGTGGGATTGTTTGACACCCAAAGTCTTCTTAAACAGATCTGCTCCTGGGCAATGAAGATCTGAAATGGAAGTTGCAAAAGCTTTCAATCTTTAAAGAACTGCAACAGCAAATTTACTTCTAGAAGGCGAAAAGGTTAAACAATATTCTATATCAGTATATCACTGTAGTAATAACATAAGGTTAGAATGCACGCCCAAAATTATTTCATCCATAAGAAAAAATCTTAATCTGATCTCTTGTAATAAAGTTGAAATGAAAGCAGAATCAGTGACTGGTTCCTTAGTCGATCCCCAGAAGTTAGAAAAAGATTGTCCTGAAAGTATACATCAAACTCATTCGTACATCATATACCCCTTTATTTCCCAAGACATCAGAAGCTGAAAAATTGTTATTTGTTTAACTATTCTGTAAATGCTGGTTCACTGTCAGCAGCAGCCAAGTTATGCAGATGATGTCATAAAATTGTTAGAACTGCAACAAGCACAGTGGATTTTACTTGGATCATTGTTTTCAAGTTAACAGCTTTAGGTCCATAACCACATCTTTTGAGTGGGTATCACCTTATTTTCACTTCAAAATTCACAATATAAGGATCAAGTAGAGCAGCATAATCCATTTGATATTCATAGAATCATGAGTCTCTTAGTTTCCTAACAATGAAATCTGATCTTCAACTGGAGTGTGTAATGTTACAGAAAGATATTTGCAGTTGACATTGAATCATACATAAGACACTAAGTAGGCACTCCAAAAATTGTCTACTGTCTTAATGGAACACAAAGTTCCTACCGTGAGTTCCTGCATCAGAATTTTTAAGCTGCAGATGTAGCTCTAGGCTCCATCAGACATTCGCTATATTCTATATATAGGTCATGTCAAGTTTTTGAAAAAATCAAGTTCCTTATTTAGTTCTTGTCTATTTGACTCTTGCCGTTACATTAAATTTCTCTTAGAACTGAGCCTATCCAAGTTCCAGGTTAAAAGATAAAAACCGAGACTAATTGATTTGTTTTCAGAAAAGTAAATAAAACCTCTCTTTCATCCTCTTTTGTTACATCAGCCAGCATAGGGACACAACGTTGTAATTATCTGATTTTTCAAAGTTAAATTTGTCAAATAAACACCTATTCAGGCAGCAATACTACTAGTATAAAACTATGCCTCAATCCTAAACTACTATGGCTCGACTGAACAAATTATTCATATGCAGTCCACTCCAATGGACTCATCTTGTTCCAATGCTCAATATATCGTATTGTATGGAAAAGATGTCATATTCCAACTAAACTAAATTTTAAACATGAATTCTAACATTAACAAGTGAAATTCCACGGTTTGAGTTATGCTAGGTTGATGTGTAGTAAACAGTTACGGTGGCTGTACTATGATTAGTATCTTTAGTTTTTCCCTTTAAGACTCATTAGGGCCTAAATAGTATATTAGCTTCCACCAACTGGCCATCCTTGTTTTCTATACCCTCTTTAGGTAAAGATAGTGAGGCATCCATAGTGAGGTGCTAGCAGGAAGATTTTTACCTTTTCAGCCCCTTTGACTATGAAGTACCCCCCGTGATCAAACTCACAATCAGGCCTGTCAGCACCACTCATCCAGCACAACTCTGAGTTCACCATCACAGGGATTCTCCCAATCATGACATCCCTTTTATCTTCCATCACACATTCCTGGTAAACAATCCATTCTACCCCAGTTTTGAACTTGTCACTGCTAACTAGCTTTTTAGTATACACCTGAAATTACATACAAGAACAGGTAATAAACTTAAAAGAACAAGAAAATACCAGGAAATAAATGACATTTTGGATGTGTCCTCAATGCTAACCGGATTAATCTGTCATTGCATGATATGGTTGAAAAGGGATTAAATTTCAAATATCAGTAGTACTCCAGATAAAGGGTGAATTTTGTGAAGTTCAAAAAAATGATACCAAAGTATTAAGGATTGGGATGCATGAAGCTTAGAGACTCTTGTTTCCTTTGTGATGACCATTTTCTTACTTTTTGTCAGATGAGCAATGCATTTAATAGAGAACTGTTCAAGAAAGACCAACAAGATTGACAGCATAATCCAAGGAAGACCAGCACAATGCAATCATTTTAGAAAATGGCTAACTAACCCAACTTTTTTGATGTAATAGTAATTTTACTAAAGTTAGGGCAAAAAGTCACTCGTATACAAGGAGTAAACAAAAATAGTGGAAAACCTGCAAACTGGCAAAACTGAGAATAATAAGAGAATGAATGAATATAAATAAACAGAGAGAATAAGATCCATGTAAAAGTATAGACTACAGACAAAAACAAAAAAGAAATTGAATATTAGAACAAAACAAACATTTTCTAACCTGAATATGAGTCTCAACCATAATCCTGGCAGAATACGTCATGTTCTGAAGGCGAGCATGCTGTGGCCACAAGTCCAGAAACCCATTCCCATTATACGCAGAAAACTTTTCCCCTGCCCAAAACTTTGGCCGATCGAGTGTTACTTTCCCAAACTTGACAGAAGCATGCTTCCAAGCATCTTCACCTTTCTTTGATGGATCATAATCCGGCTCAACATGGATCTCCCCAACTGAGTCGAACACCCCTTGGATTCCATAGTTGATGAAGTCGTTGTAGGAATTAATCTGGTGGCTAATTACACCATACTTCTCAAAGAAACCAGCTGATGCCTTTTTACAGAAGTTTCTCAAGAAACTTCCACCCAACTCTTCAATTGAAGACACATCAAGATTATCATTCGCATCCTCATCCTCATCCCAATCATAATCCTCTACTTCAAAAAGACTATCCACATCAAAGTCCGTCATCGTTGATCCATTGGATGTCTTCTCTTTTCCACTACTACATCCCACATCTTCCATGATATCAGAAATTGTCATCTGAATGAAGCACCTGCATCAAAAACAAAATCAAAGTGCATCAGTTGACAGTATTTTATTCTAACTTGTACTGGTGCACAAACATGATCTCTCTCAAAAAGCATATTCAATCAGCAATACATCACATAAGGCAATCGATGGCTAAAAGACTTTAGTTACCCCAGGTGAAAGTAAAGTCCTTCCAGGAAGGCCAAGTGAGTATTATCTCTAAAAGGAATAAGAGGAAGAACTAAGGCTTGGTCTTTTATGCAACTGAAAAGAGGTTTTTATTTAGAAACTGTAAAATAACAAACAAACAGAACAAGAGACTAAACAAATGTCCTCAGGTGAAAACCGAGATTGCTTGGTGACATTTCTCTTAAATGTAAATTGTGTTTTTGACAACCAACTTCCTCTCTTGACC
>JAOTQJ010000102.1:18990728-19001021 GCA_025642045.1 Solanum sejunctum
ATTTTTTTCATTTTCAACCCGCTCCGCTCGTATCGACCTGTCCCGCTTAAATTTTTTAAGTTCTTTTATTTTTTAATTAAATTTAATATGAAAATAAAAATTTGTATATTTTAAAATTTTTTGCTAATTAACGTCTCAACAACTAATTAACTATTTTTAGTTGATATTTCAACAATTATTTCTTAATCATTAATTAAAAGTTTCTAATTAACATTTTAACAAAGAATTACCGGATATGTCTAGTTTAAATTTTAAAAAAATAATAAAATTAAAGTCAATGTTTAATATAAGAAGTTTATATTTTTAATTTTTAGTAATTACAAAGATTTAATTTTCTTCAAACTCCTATTTGGTTTTCTAAACCAGCAACTCACTCTGTCTTACATTAGTTTTAAAAATACTTACTTCAACTTGCCCTGCCCCATATAATTTTAAACACACCCCATCCCGTATAGCTCTAAACCCGCCTCATATTCGTTGTCATCCCTAAATGCATGCATTAAAAGCATTGTTTTACTAATACCTAGAAATCGATGATATTAGTAATACACATCTTAATATATAATAGAGTGTATAACTTATGTTAGTTTTAATTATAAAAAGCATGAAAAGGTGTACAAACAAGGTACTATTAATATACTAAATTAATGCACATATTATTTTTATTAATGCACTCCACCAAACGACCTCTTATTTTACTCTTTTATCTCTATTTCTACTCCAACCCCTACAACCCTTCATCTTTCTCCTTCTCTGACCAACTTTGCCAGAGATGATTTCTCCGGCCTCTCCATCTACTCCAACCCCTCATCTCCCTCCTCACACAATTCCTCATCTTTCTCCTTCTCCGATCAACTTTGCAGAAGAAATCTTCTCCGGCAAACAAAACAATAACGATCACTCCAACTTTTATTTTTCGTTCTCAGCTCTACACCACGACCAAATAGACCAAGCAACAAAACAAAACACAACACAATAATTAAATTAAAAAATCATCAAATTTCAGTCAAAAACTAGAAGCTCCATAAGTTTCATGAAAATCGACGATGTCCAATTTTCTATTCTGCTTTCTCCTTTACGTTAATATTTATTCTTCAAATTATAATTATAGAATGAAAGAAGATTGTAGTTTCTATTTTCGTAGCTCAAGTAGGAGTGGAGAACATAAATTTGATGTGTTATTAATGAGACACAAAGTTCCATATTGGTGGTTAATTGGATGGGTGGACTACTTATAAGGCTTAGGCAATCCTCCTCCCTTTGAGTTAGCTTTTTGGGTGTGACTTAGACCTAAAACTTAGTTATTAAATCTGAACGGAACTCTAATGATGTTTGTTGCTCCATTGGGCTACATGAAAAACAATATTTAGATCTGATTGAAAAACTCTCTCCGGCATTTTGATCGAGTAGTGATGTTTGGACAAAAAAAATGAGTTTAATGGTTGCTGTTGGACTGCGTGGTGATATGTTTTGGGATTGACTTGAGCTATTGATAGTCTCATGGTGATGATTCACCGAAGAAGAAGAGGTGCATAGTATTGTAGCTGTATATAAAGTGAACTAAATATAAACATAGTTGTAAAGCAATTTGAATTCAATTTTGTACGTTATTACTAATTTGACTATTGTTATTTCAACAAATATGCTCCCGTCGTTCTCTTTTATATGTCATCCTTGCTATTAATGTGTAATACTTAATATATGCCATTTAGCAATACAAATGCATAAATTATATTTTTCTTTCTATTTTGTCCTTAATAATTAATGACTTTGAAAATATATAGTTTTTGACCAATTAAAAGAACTAAAAAGATAATTACTATTCTCTTTGTCCCATATTAACTGAATTTATAAGGTAATGCACCCATATTAAGAAAAATATTCAAATACAAACTTTACATCATACTTTCCACTATTGTCCTTTATAAAATCATAAATATATAGTGTAATTTATTTCCTAAAAAATGTAAAAGTTCAATAAATGAAAGGGCAAATATGAAAAAAATTTCAAACATTCATCTTGAAATATGAAAAATTCAACTATTTTGAACCTTAAAAAAATCTCAAAAATTCAATTAATTTGAGACGGAAGGAGTATTAAATAAGGAAAAAATGATAAACTTATTTTTTTCTTAATGCAAGTGTCATCTCAAAAGTGATATATAAAAAGGAAAGGAGGGAGTAATACATTTCTAACAATGTAAAATTAATTTAAATTATATAAGAATATTTAACATTTAGATATAATACTTTTAACCCATTTGTATTAAAAATATTTTGGTTATACACACACACTGAAACATACTTATAATATGTATTATATATTGAATTCAAAATGTGTTATAATATTTTTTATTTTTTCTCTCATTTATTGTGTTAAAAAATATACTCATATTGAATTAAAATATATTAGTTAAATATTCTTCATGTGCATTGAAAAATGCATATAATAAATATGTATAATGTATTTAATTCAAAATGCATTATAATTTTAATTATGTTTATTTATTTTTATTAATGATGTAAATAAAAATTATATTTGAACTTCAAAAATTTAAGCATTATTTAAATTAGTTTAAATTATGTTAATACATTATGCATTATATACAAATTTACATAAAATAATTTTTTTAATTTAAAAAATAATAAAAATATTATTTGTGTAATATCGAATTCAAAATTAAATTTAAATTAATTTTTATTTTTAAGAGATAGAGAGAGAAATAGGAATAGAAAGACACGAATAGAAAAGAAAAGAGACCAAGGAGAAAGAGAGGAGAGGAAAAGAGAAAGATACTTTTAATTATTATTATTTTTTTGATATTTTGGATTAAAAAAGTATAGCTATTTTTGATAAAAATGAAATATCAACTAAAACTTATAAATAATACTATAATTAAACCTTTTAAATTAAATATGTCCTCATCTTTCAATACACATTATGCTCGTCCCCATTAGTAGCTCATCCCCACAACACTGTCTTACAATATTTGTCTCGGCTATATATTATAATTATATTAATTTATTTTTATTTATATATTGAATATAAGAATAAATTTCATGAACATAATGAAATACCTTTTTTTTGTTGTCATGTAAGTTGATTTTTTATTTAAGATATTCGCCACTTTGAAAATTAATAAGATCTTATATTTCTTTTAGTTTTGTTTTTATTACTTCACAAATATATGGATTTAAGAAGAAATATAAAAGAGAGTTTGAAGCTCAAGCAGGTCCGTTTTATCGATGTGTCTGCTTTAGCAAGGATATTTTTATAAAAAATTTTAAAAAATTATTTTATTTTAATTTAATTGATCGTATTACTTTATTAAAATAATTGGACCCATTTGAACTATGACCTTTAGTTTCAAATTCATATCATTTAGTTATAGTTTTATTGTTTTAAATGTTGATAATACTGCCTCCCATCCCATTTTATGTGATAGCCTTTGATTTAATACGGCATTTAAGAAAAAGGAAGACTTTTGAAATTTGAGGTTTAAAATCATTCTTAGATATTTGTGTGGCTGAAGGAAATGTTAAAGGTAAATTATTTTCAATTTAAATAAGATGACATTCTTTTGGGGGCATAAAATGGGACGGATGGAGTATTTGTGTATATTTTGTACCTGTTTTGGGTGAAAAATCAATGATCAATAGCAAAAAATATTTTTAATTATGGATATGTCAATAGACCTCCTCACATTAGATTTGCATGGAAAAAAGAAATTATTTACTACCACATAATTATATATAGAGTAAAAATTTAAAACTATTTAATCAATGCCACTTAAAATTTATCAATATTGATCATATTATCAGATATGTATTTTACACTTAGAGGTTGTTTGGTAGAGTTAGTGATGGCAAATGGATGGATTAGTCAAATTTGGGCTAGTTGAAAATGTGTCAACATAAAATGCTAATAATGCATTCCGCACATATTTTGTATGGGTAAATATGCGCTGGGTAATAATTTTATCTATATTTTCATGAGCAAATAGTATTCTACTTATTTAATATGGATAAAATATTTTAATCTAAATTTGCATGAAAAATATTGAAAATATTTTTATTTAATTTTATTATATCATGAAACTAAACACTCAATGCAAGATTCCACTCCTAAATTGTAATTTGATCCCATATCAGTCCTAGGATCCGACTTCTAGGACTGTGGGTGTCGATCAAAAGGTCCTTTCTTGATCTAGCTAGACGAGGGGCATATATTCGACTAAACTGACTGGGTAGTATTTATTTCCTCTGTCCCATTTTATGCAATACCTTTTTCTTTTTGGATCGTTCAAAAAGAATATCACCTTTCTCCAATTGGAAATAATTTGGCTTTAAAATTTTTTCTTAATGATATAAATCTCAACTACACAAATTTCTCAGAATGATTTTATACCACAAGTTTTAACAGTCTTATTTTTTTTCTAAAACACTATATTAATTCAAAAAATATCATATAAAATGAGACAGAGAGAGTATCATACTATCATATAAAATGCCAAGTTAAAAAGCAGAGTCAACATTTTCCGGATTATTGTGGTTATCTTCCCCAAAACATTGCAGTTTTCGTTCAATAGTTGTATGAATGAAATTGTAATGGTCAGAAACTTACTCTGAGGTTCTGTTATTTCTGTAATGACATAATGTTTTGTGCCCATAGCCCCAGACCAAAAATATCTTTGACTGGCATTCAAAATTTTTCCTCTCCTGTTCCTATTAGAATAAACACAAGTAGCCAATACAATCACTATCATTCCAGCATGCAGCTCTGCAGTTACTCAGGCTAAATCTTGAATTTCCCATTTCCATTCCTTTATCATGCAGAAGTCCCACATTAGCAAAACAAGGGAAAATGATGAGTATATAAGTAAAGAATTGATCTACGTACTATGAGATACCTTTGGGGGCGAGCCCACCGTGACAAATTTGTGATAGGTTAATTTCATGCGGCCAGGACATTACAGCCTCGTTAGACGTGTTGAGTCAGGTTGTGACAACCTCGTTAGACGTGTATCAGTAAACATAAACTCTCCTGATCTTGATTTAAACCAAGTTGAAGCCATTACACAACTCCCAGATTAAAGAACCATTTGAATTCATATCACTCATCATAAAACTGTCTGATTCTTGAAAAGTAACTGCGGTGTTAAGTGTAGTTTGCATTGCATAAAGCTCAACATTGCCTCTTCTAGTGTTTGCTACTAAGTAATCGATTGTAAGAACACCCCAGTTGTTATATATGTTGAAAAATATTGGACCAAGTATTAATTTGACTCGACTTTGAGCAACCATAGGGGTTAAGCTGCGTACATCCGACCCCCTCTCACCCCGCAATGAGCGGGAGCCTTTTGAGGCACTGGGGTATGTTGTTGTTGTTGTTGTTTGAGCAACCACAACTCACAAGTAACAACAATGGATGTCTTCGCAAAAAAGGGTGTGATGGGATGGTGCAGACACCTTTATTCTTGATCATGTCTTGGAGTGGATATTCTTTCATCATAAATAATCGGTTTGTCCTGAAATGACCTGGATCAGTAGGGAAATCCCAATTCATTAGGCCTTTCGATACAATCAAATAGAAAACCCGAAGGGCACCATATTCTAACAGCCCAAACTATGTAGTTGAATAAATCCTTCTGCGGGTCAAGGACTCCTTCTCCCTTCTTCAAATTTTCAAAAAGAAATCTCTTATCAAGGATAGACCAAGAATCCTTTTATTTCATATCTAAGGAATCCCTTGCATATTCTTCGTGCTTTGCGGAAGACTAAATTGATGACATTTTTTTAATTTGTACTTCTTTTCAGTGTCAAATCGAAGCATATCACATTTAGTCAATGAATTCAATCTGTTGTATTTGTTGAAATTGAGCTATCCAAAAACTCAAAATGCAAGTACATATTAAAAGAGTGTTTATTTTTAATCATAGGTTGAATTAGTGGTAGGGTTCAGGTCTACATACATTTTACCATCCCCACAGACCTCACTTATGAAATTTCACTGGATATGTTGCTATTTAATGTACTTATGCCAATACTTAACAAAGTACAAATCACCCAATTTTCCAAGCTCATAATTTTGCTCTACAAACTTAAAAAATCCTTTCAACTTACATGTAAGGCCAAGAAATAAGCATTTCTTCACCCAGACGGAAAATAAATCCAAAGAGATGGACATTGACAAACTTTCTTCCAGGAAATTGGATATACAATTGCACCAAAGCAACTAAAGAGTTCAATTCTACAACTTAGATCACAGAGTAACCATCTCATCCCAGCGGAATGGCTGGTAAAACACATTTATTTTCGACAATAAACATGAGCAGTATTCAAAGACAACTAGTTTTTTCTTCTTAAAACACTGTTGACATTAGAAATTCTACCACAAAAACGTGGGATAACTCGATGCTCCAGGAACATAAAGGTTAAATATATATAGCTCATACACGCAGAAGTCGGGTTAGGGCTAGCATATCTGTTCCTCTGCATAGCACCAAACTGCTTGGAGTTTATAGAGCGGCAGCTTCCTCAAGAATCTGCAGGCAAGTAAAACCACTAGTTATTAATAAGATTGCTACAAAAGATAATGCCTACTACAATGGAACAAGTCATTGTCCTACGGATGTTAATATTCACCATTTGGGGAGCAGGCACTCCTTGATGAGAAATTGGAAGGTGCGATCGGAATGGATATGGAGAGCTGTGTAGTGGACAAATTGTTTTTGTTGGATCCCTCATCATCGAGGTTGGACCACGAGTCTTTAGCAGTGGGCCATTCATTAAAGAAAGGGTGCATTGAATGATGCTCCTCCTTTACTGTTCCAGGTGAATCAATGTCACTGCCAAAGAAGCAATGCTGGCGTCGTTTTGAAATTGTTGCATCAATCATAGGCTCAAGTAAATTAGGTAGATGCATCTCTGTTGAGCTAGCCAGAAGCTGAGAATCATTCTTTTGTCTTGCCATGGGGCTTGCAGAAACTTGAGAAGGCAATACCCAGGTACTGTCTGTGTTGGTCCCCATCCCTAAACTTCTGACAGTTGCAGAAGCCTCTGAAGATAAATTGTGATCATCAGCATCAGGAGCAAATCCATGGAGATACCTGTGGTACATTTTGTCATTAATGAAACTGGATGTTACAACACGTATTTCTCTGAAGGCAGTACAAAACTGACAGCATATTAGACATGTTACTTTAACCAGCAGTCAAGAACAGTATCAAAAGAAGTACAAGGCAAAGTACCTTAACAATACATAGTATTTTATCAATAATAGCCTTAAGTAGATTAGCTTTTTTTCTATTCCCAAATTGTCGTCAACTTCCTAATTGGGAAAGAATAAAAGAAAGGGAATGCACTTAGAAACAAAAGAGAAGCAACTTGCAGGGAAAAAAGACCCAAGGGAAGACGGTGAACAGTTAGCAGGGATTACGCATCCTTCAGCACCCCAAAGACTAGAAGGCAACTTGGTGGAAGGCCATCGTCATTTAACACTAAGTTGTCGTTATTCAGACTATCAGATACAATTAGAGTGAGAAAAACAAGATGATTGTGGTAAGTACAGAATATTTCCAACATTCCATCACTGAGCTCTGCAAGCATGTGTCATGCTAATACTGATTAAAAAACATATATCATGCTAAAAATAAACACACACTATATGCAATAGTGAGTTCTAGTTTATGACTTAATAAGTAACTGAAAATACTTTTTTTTTTCTTGTTTTAACATAATAGCAGGATCCAATAGAGGAGAAGCCTTTCATCTATTGTATGCAAATATTGGCACTGCTCCACCTTGAAAGTACTAAAGAGTTGAATATATTCCAATTTACTAGGAACTATTTCAATCTTGACCTATAAATTAATGACAGATTCCTGTGACTTTGGTTGCGCAACTCTCTTCCCCTCTCCTCTCTCCTCTGGGATCAGTGCAACTCCCAAGTCCCAAATTCATTTTACAAGACAATAGCAATTGCCATCTAGTAGCATAAAGAACACACTCAAAGAGACAACTTTGCAACCGACACCAGCAATCAGACGCATTTAACTGTTTCATGAGATTCTGTCTGTGTCACACATACACCTGGGATATATTTATACACCCACAATCTCACCATATATCCAGTATCTAAACACAACTCTCACCTGAAAATTGGGCAATCTTGAAGGGCTGCTAGGTTCAAAAGAAATACCTAGAGACATAATAGCTAGTTTTGCTCTTGGCCTCGCTATCTTTCGTTTTTGCTAATGGTATAAGCTGCATGAGAAAATAAGCAGCTTTCCTGCACCTATTCAGGACAGGACTTTGATAGATAAAGGGCTCCAAAAATAAGAAGGAAATAGCATTAAGAGATGGATCAATAATGAATTATCAAGCTAGCAGAATTCGACAATGCTAGTAGGTCTGAAACTAGCAGAAGCGGAAGGATGAACTTAAGGCGTAAGTGGAACTGAAGGTGCAGGGGCTACAAAATGGATCATAAGCTGACAAAAAGGGAAACCTCGATGTCATGACAATAGTCCCCCAAGTCCTATATAGCATTCTCCTAATGTGACTTTTGAGTTCACATATCTATCATTTACCAGCCCAAAAGAAAAATGACCAAAACAAAGAACCATTTTTCAAAACAAGCATTATCTGAGATCAAGGCTTGAAGGAACATTCTTTTCTGTAATCCAAGCATAAGAAGAACTACAGAGTACAAAACCAAGGTACCTATAGTCCTTGTTATCTATTTCATAGGAGACCGACTCCATCTGCAGCTTTGTAGCAGTGCTTCCAAAATTCAGTGTTCCTGAATTAGCAACAGAATATAGTGGCATGTTTTGGAAGCTTCCACTGCTGCTATTTTGGAAAGTTCCTCTTGCATTGCTGCTCCCAGTTGTAATTTGTGACATACTAGTCGATAAGGACTGGGAAGTAGATTGAGATTCCACAGGCTTTCTTGAACGGTTGCGGCCTCGATGCATGTGCCGCTCACAATATTTGGAGTCAGGATATGCATCTTTTGAGCATCTCCATTTCTTTCCATCAGTCCTTCTACACCTTCCTGGCTCAGGATCAAACTTCTTCCCATAATAGGAACAATAGCCCACTGCACATAGAAGAAACAAATCATTAAGCTCCACACTGAGTTAATGCAGTATAGCCAAAACCACCCCGAAAGAAGTCCTTTCACAAGAAAAGAAAAACTATACCAAGATCTAGTTAGCCACACATCAATCAGAAATCAATGAAATAGGAGCATACCACAACACAGAGTTGCAACTACTGGAGCACTTCTAAAAACACCGGCATCAAAAGTAAGCACTTCTGAAAACTATTCATGATCAGTTGGGGATGTAGCCTTAGTGCTACCAGTTCAACCCAATATTTTTTAACAGAATATTGATATTTATGTGTAGAACAACAAAATTTCAACAAATATTAGATTCTGAAGCCATAATTTTAAAAGTACATTGAGTTTGTTCTAAGAATTTCAAAGGTTGAACTCATTAAATTACAATTATGGATCTGCCTTCATTCACGATAGCATGTGACTTAAAAAAAACAATGGAGAAGCTTCTAAAGGGCAAGCCCAGTGCACTAAAGCTCCTGCGCAAGGTACGGGGAATGGCCCAACCACAATGGTCTATTGTACGCAGACTTACTTTTGCATTTCTGCAAAAACAAGTGTGTCGCTTCTACATCGACACAAAGAAGACAAAGCTACAACACACTAGATGCCAACCCCAGATAGACTAGGTTAGTGATCTTTGCACTCAAAATGGATATACAGATAAACAAGTCTTTCCTAGAACCAAAGCATTACAGTAGTACAGATTACATTTAAAAAAAAAAAAGGTAAATCCATCACTCTGATCCCAAACAAAGAACAGAAAATGGTAATAATTGCATATCCAAAACCAAGACAGAAAATTTCAAGAATGCCAAAAGAAAAAGAACCCTCTGTTCAGATCTGCATGCTTCAATTATATCACCAAAGTGAGCTAAACCTCTGAAGAAGGAAGATTTTTTCATTTTTTCAAATAGATAAAGATAAAATAAGGAAGAGAAGATAGAAGAACATACAGCTTGGATGATGAAAGAACCTAGCTGAGATGGCTTCAAAGCTACGACGAATAGGAACAACAAGATCAGGAGGCACAGGAAGACCCGCCACCAGGTACTTGTATATCATTGCTTGATGCTCCAGCTCCTGCCATTGCACCGCCGTGAACGGCGGCCGGTAACCATACCCATACCCCATTCCCCCCCCCCCCCCCCCCCCCCCCCCCCCCCCCC
>JAOTQJ010000102.1:19027673-19037955 GCA_025642045.1 Solanum sejunctum
TGATGTATTCCATGGTATGTACGAGGCCAGACATTGCACATTCAGTTGGGGTTGTTAGCCGATACATGTCGAATCCGAGTAAAGAGCACTGGGCAGCCGTGAAGTGGATTCTTAGATATCTTGGAGGTACCTCCAAAGTTTGTCTATGTCTTGGTATTGGACAACCTGAGTTGTCTGGGTATACAAATACAGATATGTCTGGAGATGTTGATACTGCAAAGTCTACCTCGGGATACTTGATGACATTTACTGGAGCTGGAAGATCGGGATAGTTAATGGAGAGGATTATAGTGAGAAGATGAGAGAATGAATTTCATTCATGTGTGAAGTGAATTGCACATAAACTAGCTCACATGTCTAACTAACTTGGGTAATCACTAACTCATGATAAGTTAGTTATAACTACCTAACTGCCACTTCACCAGTCTCAGTAAGTTTCTGTAACCAGTTCTCGATTGCCTTGTCCTTGTGTTGCTTCTTCTGAGCATCTTTAAGCACCGCTTGGATCATAGAAAACCTGCTCGAAAGATTTTCAAAATCATTCTTAAAACTGAGAAGCAATGAAAGTTCCTCTTTAAGGAAGTGATATTATCAATAAGAATTTGAAGGAAAGCTTTTGCCATGTGTATAGAGTGGAATTGTAAGACAAATAAACAATGAGTTCAAATTTACAACTTTATGTGTTATGAATTACTTGTAATAAATACATACATTAATGAGAGAATATATAAAATATTGATTTTATCTTTGTCATTAAGCAACATAGAGAATCTTGCTTTGGTTTGCAATGGGCTATGCCTCGAAGAATATTAGAAAGCGAATTTGAAAATCTCTTTGCGTCTTTGGTTGGAAAGGAATATGATTTAGTGGGTTTCTTCAAAATCATTACTTTTGGAATAGGGCAAGTATAATAACCCTTAAATAAATTTCTTACAAATGGACCAAAAGAATTATTCCTTTCAAAATACTTTTGGAGTGGGGCAAGTTGAGCAGAAAATTACATAGAATGCCTACCAAATATAATGCTCTTGATCTTTTGTCCTCCACAAGAAAAGTCTTACAATCAAGAAAGACTGAGAGGATTCTTCTCCATGTAGCTTGATAGCACACTGAAAGTATCAAATAAAAATAATAGTGCTGTCTATCCATTGTCCTCATAAATGATTTTTTTTTTTTTTAATTTGCCTCCACAAAATTCATGTAAATTGTGATACCATTTGACCTTGTCTCTGCTACAGCCAATATTAGCAGGGTATGTAATATCCTGCTTGACTCCCTGTAGCAGTTTAGAATATTGAACTCCTCAAAACAAGTTGCCAAGGACAAGATATCATTCATCAGGTTCCAGGGAGGCTTCACTGTCCCTCTATCCAGTTTGCAACTAATAACAAATTTACTTCAGCAACAACCTTAAGTCTGTGTACATTTTACCCTTTCCAGATTCCACTTGTGAGATTCCAGTTGCATAATAACCAATATAAATGTGAAAATCTTGAGAGGTACAAAAGCTTTAACATTAACGTCTATTAGATAGAAATCAAACACGATGTACATAAAAAATGGTACAAATGAATACATGACATTTCCAGATGTAATATATGAATTTACAGTGAGAGGGATAAGATCAGTTGATAAGCCTTACATTGGGAGAAATTCATAGTTAGCAAGAACCAGTTAGATCATACTAAGAAACTAATTTCAAGTAACAATAACATAATGACAAATAGAGTTTAGCTCCCAAGCATGTTGGGTATGAGTTTCATTTGAGAAAAATAGTGAATGATATATAATGAGGTCGGACAGTTAGTTCACTAATAAAAGCACATTGTTAGGCTGTTGGCAATCAGTCAGTCTTCCGAGCTCACTAGAAAGGCCTTGTTCATGAGGGCTTTGCAACAAGATCCCGCTCCAGAAAAGTATTTGCAAGGCACTCCTGAAATGTGATCAAAGTGATATAGCAGAAACCACGGAAAACATTTCAAAGGACGGAAGTGGTAATCCACCTTTGTTAGTGAATAATTAGAACTAGGAGCATATTGAATAAGACAGCATGTAGCAATTACACAGAAAGAGTTTCACTTAATAAGTTAATAATACAAATAGATCTTGATAGTTGATTTGTTTCCAAAAGAAAATCATAAAACTATATTCAATGACAGGAGAATAAACTGTTTATGGAAACTCACAAATAAAAAACCTCAGAAAGAAAAAAGAAGAAACAGATCAAGACAAACCGATATACACATTTGGTATGTGAGAAATTTTGTGCCAGTCCTCTCCAATTCCCCTCTCACACCGCTTTGCCACTTCTGGACAGCCAATAACTCTTAAACTTGTGACAGCCGTTAGGTGCTGCAATGCCTCGGGTAAAGATTTTAGCATGTTACAGTGTTCAACAGATAACTCCGTGAGTGAAGTTAATCCGTCCAGCCCTTGCTCGGGGAGACTCTCTAGTGCGTAACAATAACGAATATCCAGACTTTTCAAACCGCTGAGACTAGCCAGGCTGGTAGGCAGCTCTTTGAGATTCTCCAAGTAAGAGACATTCAAGTATTTGAGACTTTCAAGGCTTTTGAACATCTCTTCTAGGAGTGAAGTCACTTTGTGGTTACTGAAAATCTTGAGGGATGTAAGAGTGCTAAGATTAGATATGGAGCTCAAACCTCCTGCATCTGCCTCTCCCCAAATTTCTAATTTCTTGACAGAAGAAAGGGTTGGAAAAACAAACATAGGACAATCCAAAACGTTCATCTCTTCAAGCATGGGAAAAAGCTCTGCTCCTTCCATTCTCTGCAATCCTTTCAGATTACAGAAGCCACCTATATGAAGTTTTCTCAGGGATGGAAACCTTCTTGTGGGGAATCCAGACTGAACAACATAATCTTCAACATACTCCACCTCCGCAGATCCGTCTTGTAACTCTAGACTTTCTAGACAAGGCAGCTCACCAAAGGGTGGTAAGCAAGAGCAGTTTTCACAACCGTTAATTAGAATAGAGACAACATTTTTCAAAACTGAGTGACTCATCCAGTCTGGGAGACGGAATCCTCTGAAGCCAATGATTTCTAAATATTTCAGATTGGGATGTGGTTTGAGGGCTTCAAGCACTTCAACTTCTGATTCATATCTGTTTGGTCCATCCCAACTCATGCTTAAGGAATGCAGATTTGCTTTTGCAGATAAATTGGCTTCTTTTGCATCCGTATCATTCTTCACTCTCTCAAGGTGTGTGATTGAAATTGCACCACGGAGGTTTAAATTTCGTAGTTCACCAAGTTGATAACCTTTCCTCTCACCCACAAGAAAGTAACTCAGTGTCTTTAGGCATGTCAACAATCCTATTCTTGGTGGCATAGAAGTCAATGGACAGTGATCAAGTACAAGATTTCGGAGACTACGAAGCTTACTTGTCTGTTTTGGCAAACAAGAAAGTGACTGGCAATTATATAGATCAAGAGTCTGCAGATTTTGAAGCTTGCACCACCTCTTCGGAAGACTACAAATTTTATTGCCAGACAGGTCCAGGTACCTTAAATGTACCAGATCTCCAATGGAAGATGATAACTGTTTAAATTCTGAGTTACTCAGATTAAGCACCCTTAACGAGACAAACCTTTTAAAGAGAGAAGGAAAGTAAGAAGAAACCACTCCGGAAAAACCAATGGACATCATATCTTTATAATCTTTTACAATGAACATCATATCTTCATCTTTCACATTTATTTGGCGGATACTGCTGCTTGATGCACTTGATGTAAAGATAGACGTAGCCAAATCATGGATGAGATCATGCATCTTGAAATAAGTTTTACCAGATTTAACTTCAATCTCTTGGAAGAAAGACCTCAAGTATAATTCTTTCCATACTTCATTACCCACATCCTCTAGCTCCATGTTTCCTTTCGATAAAATAAACCCGTGTGCCATCCAGAGAGTGATGAGATATCCCTTTTCTATTTTGGTGTCCTTTGGGAATACCGCACAGTATGCAAAACATTGTCGCAAATCAAGTGGAAGATGATGATAACTCAGCCTCAAGGCAGGCAAAACAGAATTTTCATCTTGAGGTAAATTCCAAAGCTCACTATCTCTCACATGTTCCCATTCACTTTCTTCCCTCTTGAAGCATAAAAGACCTCCAAGAGTCTTGGCTGCTAGAGGCACACCCCCACATTTCTTCACAATCTCCTTTCCGATTGCTGTAAGTTTTGGATTTGTTTCCATCTGGTGGCCAAATGCACGTTGCTTGAACAACAACCAACAATCTTCTTGAGACAAATTTGATAACTGATATAGTTGCAAAGTTCCCATAATTGATCCAATCTTTTCAAGACGAGTAGTAATTAAAATTGAAGCACCACTTGCTCCCACCTTCAATACTGCTCTAAGATTAGCCCACTTTTCTTGATCTTCATTCCAAACATCATCCAAAACAAGAAAGTATCTTTTTCCATTCAGCAACTCCTGAAGCTTTTTCTGGAGAGGAGCCAAGTCCATGTCGCCCAGTGACTTTCCTTCAATAGATTCTACAATTGCCTTTATCAACCGCTTCTCATTAAAATCATCCGAGACACAAACCCATATCTTTAGATTGAAATGCTCAGTCACTCTCTGATTATTGAAGACCATTTGGGCAAGTGTTGTCTTTCCTAGTCCCCCCATACCAAGTATTGGGAGAACTGAAAGTTCTTGGGCATCACTAACATTGTTTATCAAAATGTTCACTATCTCATCCTCCTCTTTGTCCCTTCCATAAACTTCTGGTTCAGTTAAAACAAAACCTGTTACATTCAAGATCATTAGGAGTCCGCAGAAAAAGATGTTTGCATAATAGGATTGAGAAAATCATGCTGAGTGAGTGAAACCCACAAGGCGGAAAGTGATTTAAGAGGACAAAATATATTTTTGAAGAATGTTTAGAGGATTTCCTAACTTTTCTAATTTATGAAATTACTTTCTATATTATCACATAAAAGTAAGTAATCATTAAGTCTGGAGACAGAGACTTAGATTAGAGAAAATCTTCGAAACTTCCTCTCAGCTTAAAAACACATGACTTTGATAATTGCCAATAAAATGAATATAATAAGTCCCTTGTTTAAAAGAAAAGATATTAAGATGAACCTGTTTCCCGTCTAGCAACTTGTCTCTCTATAATCCTTTCATCCAAATGAAAATTCCTCCGTTCCTCTGCAATTGCATCTAGCTTTTCCATTATTTCTTTCGTTCTTTTTCCCACCTTGTACTGGAAAGTGATGGCCCCTGGATGATAACACCCCAATACAGCCTGCTTGAATCTTTCTGCCTCAGTTTTACATTCATCCAAGATGTCATCAACTTCATATGCAGCAATGTTGAGTTTCTGTAACCAGTTCTTTATTGCCTTGTACTTCAGTTGCTTCTCTTGAGCATCTTCCAGCACAGCTTGAATCATAGAAAATATGCTTGACAGTTTTTGAAACTCCTTCTCAAAACCAAAAACCAATCCAAGTTCCCCTTGAATGAAAGAAGCGAGATTATCTAGCAAAACTTGAAGGAAAGCGTCAGCCATATGTTGAATTCACTATAACATAAACTAGATTACTGGAATTGTAAACAATGAAGCTATTTTCTTGAAACAAAGTAAGATGTTGGAATAAAATATGGACAGTTCTAAGTTAACTTGAGCAGGGCATGGACTTGTAATATAATAAATTATCTTTTCTTGGGGGTTGGTGATCAACTTTGTACATTTTTTGATTAATTTATCAATAACTTAATAGCTACAACTAGCCATGTTGGACCCATTCAAATAGTCATCCATTCAACTACTTGTAACAAAAAGGACTCAAGTCCCTTCATATGCACAAATAAAGGGGCCTTCTCTGACTAGCTATTTTCCTGAAGGATCAAGAACCGTTTGAACGGCATCGAAATTCTTATATCCCGACCATTTTCCATCGGAAAAGGACATCAGAAATTGGCGAATTTCTGGTAGTGAGATGTTCACAACTTGATTTTCAAGGTCAATATACAAATGTAGTGTGTAACGGGATCAATATATTCACATTGTAAAGGGACATGGATAATGCATGAATAAGAATTTGGCAATAACATAGGTCACAAAAAGAACACAGATATGAATAGTTTCTCTTCCTTCAAATACAGGAGAAAGAAGGCAAACCGAACACTTCCACTGTGTAATTTACAAATAAAACAATCAAGCTGATGGAAGGATGTCCAAAGCAACTTCTTTCAAGGATGGCATTGATTCCTGTTGATGCAAGCAGATGTAGGTACTTCCTACTCTTCGGAAAACTTTCCAAGGACCAGGGTAACACCTAGTTTTCCAAAGACAGTCAAAGTGAAAAACAAAAACGAGCTAAACTCAAGTGATAACAAAACAACCTACCAAATAGATAGTCATTTGAAGCTTTGGTAAAAGAGATTACCTAAACAGGACACCTCCATTTCGTCCTTTAAAATTGTGTATGTAATATACCGTCTCCATCTTAGGAAAAAGAGTCTTGGAAAGTGCAGCCAGCTTCGGATAAAAGAATGGCGGATAATCTTATTGTGTCAAAGATAGCATGGAATACAGTAACTTAACATGGAACAATTGTTAAGAAGATCTCTTTTCTTCTCTGTAATTCTTAAAAGGATATATATATACACTCGTCGTCCATCCTATTTCCAGTGCAACAAGTTACTCATTACCACAATATGCAGAGCAATCAGAAATTTTGATTCTTCAAGAGATTAATGGAAAAAAAAAATAGATTCAAGGGTATAAGTATGAGTGAGTTTATAATCAGATAGAACTTCAAAAATGTTGGTAAGAAAGGATACAACCAGATCTTATTCGATCAAGCTCTCCGTTGAATATAATCAGTTTCCTAGAAGTGTTTCTCACTGCTTCTTTGTATAGCTCTTCCACAACAAGCATCTCTACATTGAAGTAGTAAATGCTTTCATCATAATATTTCTATGAAATCAATCACTTGATATACACTAAGGTGCAAGATTTTGATGTTACCATTGACATTAAAATATGGATAGGCGACTATAAAGAGTTCATCTTCTGGCTTGACACGGTCAGCCATCTTGACCTTTTCGGTGAAACCGAAATCCTCAAAAAAAGAAGGCTTTGTCAAATAGTCCAACTTAAAAGATGCTCCTCCAAAAATTGATTGTCTTGCGAATTTCACTTCACTAGCCTCCGGGAAAAACTGAAAGGTTTAATGCAAGTTTGATAGATTGGACCTGATAGAGTAAAAGAGCTTAATGGGAAAAGAGATGATCACAAACATCAACAGGGAACACTAATTTTGAAGTACAAGAAGACGAAACTATTATGAGCAATATGATAAGAGGTAAAGCACAGCCACTAGTTTTGAAACACCATTCCTTTAACATTATTATGAAATGTCTTCAGCTTCTTGTCTAAGTTGTAATGACAGCTTACATGTGAAACAACAAATGAAGGTAGATTGATTCTGCTATATCGAGAAATAATTTAAAAAAGCAAAGCTCATGCATGGACACAAAGACGAACTCAGCAAATAGCCGAATTTTGGTTATTTTGTATAATGTGGCAAATAGAAGAATTAAGCGCACACTCTATGCACTACAGTCTCAGCAGCTTTTCCTCGCTAATTTTGTGAGCTCGTCTATTATAGTTTAAATTTTTCTTATTTATTTTCCGATTTGCCAGGTAATCTCTTCCAATAAAATGTACATATGTCTCTAAGTGGAGTGAACCAAATGAAAAGAGCAATAGCCAGCAAGAAAGCCTTTCTAAGACTCACAGCGCATACTATAAAATTCATTTGGAACCAGAGACTTACGATTCTGGTCTTTGTGTCTTTCTCTGGTATAACCAAGAGATCACAGAACTCACGTATTAATTGCATACTTCCAGTCATTTCTGTTCCACCCTCACCATCACCTGTGGACAGTCAACACCAGAGTAAAATCACCGGACATGAACGGGAAATAATCGAGCTAGTGTAGATTATACCAATCTTCACATGCCCAAATCAGGAGAACTGCCAAGTTAAGAGGACAATTAGGCATAACCTGGTACAGAACCCAATCCAGCAGTTGGAAATTCAATTTCCTGATACAAGAAAGTTTTTGCTCTTAAAGTCCAGGGGAAGTATGGATACCATATTATTTTTCTTTAAAGTGTTGTTGTCACTTGAAGACATACAGGGAAATTTGACTGACCATCAGTTGTCTGTTGCCCTTCAATGCTAATTCAGTTGCTTCTTTAGCCTGTTATACATGAAATTCCGGAATTATGATTGAAGAACTGCTGCACAGACTTAAGATAGTGAAGAGAATAAAATGAATATGCAATGAGCAACAAGATAAGCATCATGGAAATTTGAAATAGAAAAAGTTCAGCATGGAAGTATACATAATTTCAAGAATTTTAAAACCAAAAAGGTATCATGTAATGGACATGAACTGTTATGTCGTTTAGTGAGTGTTTAATAATGTTTTCACTTATCATCTACATTTCGATTTGAAGTCACAAAATAGTGGACAGATTTGGCAGTTGATAAGAACCCCAAAAAAAGTTTCAGTTGCACATTTACAAACATAAATCTTGAAAATCTAGAGAAGTGCAAGATCTTAAAGAAATATACTCTATTAGATGGTAATCAGACATGATGTATAAACGGTAGCATGACATTTCTGTATGTAACATATGAATTTACAGTAAGAGGGATAAGAGCATTCAATTATGAAAAATTTACAGTTAGCAAGAACCAGTTATGTTAAGCAGACCAAGTAATTTAGCTTATATTAAGGAATTCAAGCAAGTATTGACAATTAGTCAGTCTTGTAAGCGCACAACAACACCACGTACGTAAGGACTTTGGGATAAGAACCCACACGAAAAATAGTCTTCTAAAGGCTCCATAGAGCTACATGGTGCAGATAGACACACTTCTTATCAAGTCAGGATGGAATTCCCATTTCTGAAGGCTATCATAGTGATATAACAGAAACCACAGCAAACATTCCAAAGACAGCAAGTAGCTTACTTTTATTTAGAGAAATACTAGCAACAACTATAAATGATTCAGTCTATGATCCAATTACGATTTACTTGAGAATTGGAATCATTCTTACTAACGTCACACAGGAGTTGCATTATACTAGTTCATCGCCATATGTTATTTTTAACTTAATTTCATCCTCCTATCTTATCTGTGTACTAAATGATCCTTCATATATTTGACCACAACTCAAAACCCTCTGAAAATAAGGGCTTTCAAAACTCCAATATGCATGTAGGCCTTATTCACATTAGCAATTAACTTGACCATTCTTAACATGTTAAAGCTCTTCACATTCTGTTAGTCTACTTCCCATCACTTTCAGCATTAGCAACCAACACAGGTGGCGCCAGATTTGAAGATTAAAAGTTCAGATTTTGCCAACAAACTCATCGCTCGTCTTAGTTAATGGATTTGTAATTAAGTATTTACCCATATTTAATGGATTCATAATACAAATACAGGTCCAAGCAAAAGCTATTAGGTTCGTCCAACCCGTAAGTAATATACTCTATCTCCACGCCTCGCAAATAATTACCTTAATCTTCCTGCTAATATTCAAGGAAATATGAAAAGGCAACCTAGTATGGTTAACAATAAGTTGGTGGAGAATGGGCTTTTCAAAAAAAAAAAAAAAGAAACCTTCCTTTTAATGTGAGTGCAAAAATGGGGAATCTTAGTAGCTCAGTCAGATTGGCAAGGGTTCAATTTTGAAGTCCCCACCTAGTAATCCCCTCCCCGCTTCACCACCCCCAATTTTAAGAAGGAAAAAAGTGAATAGAATGAATACTTGTTGAAGTAATTCAGTGTAGTCCTTAGGGAATGGCACATCAAACCCAATTGAAGCAGCTTTATCACCAGAACAACTAATGGCAAATTCAAAATTTCTTGAAATCTTCAGATTTCTCTTCAATTTAGACTGTCTCCAATTGAAATCCTACAATATATTCCACAAAATCAATCGAATCCAAAAAAAATTGTGTAGAAAGCATAAATGTGATTTTTTTTCTAACACTAAAACAACATTTAAAAAGTAATCAACTAATCAAATGAAACAACTCTAAATCCCCAACAAAATTTGGAAAAAGTTACCTGTGGAGTAAGAAAGGAAGGGGCTGAAACATTAACTGTCAGTGCAGGGGAAGTGGATAACCACATTTTGAATTCTAACCACAAGGAGAGAGAGAGAGAGAGAGAGAGAGAGAGAGAGAGAGAGAGAGAGAGAGAGGGAG
>JAOTQJ010000102.1:19048902-19062485 GCA_025642045.1 Solanum sejunctum
TCTGCTTATGGGTTTTGAGCTGAGAGTTTTAGGAAACAGTCTCTCTACTTCTATGAGATAGCGGTAAGGTCTGCGTATAATTTATCCTTCCCAGACCCCACTTGTGGAATATCACTAAATATGTTATTGCTATTAGTATTGTTTTAGTATCTTAAACTCTATTTTCAGTCTAAATATTTAATTATTAGCAAATGAAATTGAGGGACCTACCCATATGCAAATGAGTAGTTTATGATAAAAAGTCACAACAATATGAAAATGATGCCCAAGTATGTAACATGATGGTAGATAAGAGGTTATGAAGATTGCGAATAAGAATAAAAGATCAATAGATGATTGGGAATTATCTATTTGATTTGATGATAGTATATATAGAGTATCGTATTCGTTGTAATATTAGATTTTTTATATAATTTTTTATTTTGATGTCTGATATTATTTGTGGTTTACTCTTTTTAGATGATTGCATCATCTTCTTCTTGTTATAGTGTCTTGCATAATGTTGTTTACCATTACTTATCATATTTCTCTTCACTATCATCATATTGTTATAATTGTTGGCGTGTGCTTCTCTAGGAAGGAAAATAGTTTTCATAAAAATGTATTTTTGAAAAATATTTTATAAAAAAATAATTTTTTTTTACTTATTTTCTTATGTTGAATAGAAAAGTATAAATTATTATCCTAAAAATATTTATATATAATTTAAAACTAATATTGCGGAAAGTGAAAGAGGGGGGAGATAAGGGTGGTGGAGAGGCTGTGATGAAGATTGGTTATGTTTAAGAGTGGAGAGATCACACGATCAATATGAAATATTATCACTAGTAAAACTTGTTTCATTGGAGAAGTCACTTTTCTTATTTGTAAGAAGCTTAATTTATTAGAAAGAATTTTTTTTAAACATGTATCAACGATAATAACATACTCAGTGAAATCTAAAAAAGATAATTTAGCGACCTTACCCCTTTTGAGGGTAGGCAAACTATTTTCGACGCACCATTAGCTAAGAAATTAAGATGTATCCTTAAATATAAATAAGCTGTGTTTTTTATCTGATAGGTATTCTGCTCCAATATATAGAGACTCAATAATTTACATGGATAAAAGAAGAATAAACCTTGAATAGGAGCTTCATATAACAAGTTATACTCTGATTAACTACTACTAATTTTTAGAGTCAAATACAGAATCTTGATCTTGTATGATTTCCAATCTTCCATTTGAAAATGATTTGGCTTCCAATGCAGCTGAATTCATGCCAATAAAGTCATAGCTACTTCTGGAGTTCAAATCAAAGCTAACGGAAGTTTCTTCAAGCTTAATATTCATAATCTTCTTTTGTTCTCCCTCCGTCAAGTATGTAGAAGTTTGTAGATCCTTGTTAGTATCATCCCCGTTGTGTCCGTGCATGTAATCCATTAAATTTGAGAGAGCCATATTGAAATCTGTAAGCTGAGCTCTTGTTTCTTCTACAGCGCTATCGGTGGACAGGCTCTTCTGAGCTTGATCTAATATTGCTTGCAAATACTTGCCCTGTGCCTCTATTCTCATTTGTAGTTTCTGTTGAACCTTTCATAACAAACGATATTTATGTCATTAACAAGAAAGTTAAGACATAAGTGAATGTTTTCACAGAAACTAAATAAACGAGGTCCAATAAATACGATATCAAAGAACTAAAGTTAAATGATACAGCGGTGTAAAACCAAGTTTGGACAATTACTTCACAAACCATTGCGTTTTTTGCTCGTTAGGACTAGGCATTCTTCTAAAGAAAAGGTTCAATGCGTACCTCAAGCTGTTCCTGTAAGTTTTTCTGGACTTCAATCTGACACCTCAGCGCCTCACTGATTGGAGCTTCTCTGTTCAGATATAAGCATCAATTAGCAAGAACACGATGTGTTTTAACGTATATACACTTCGTGAAGTCCACTATTAAGCATGATTTAATTCAAATACATGAAGCTTTAAATACCATTGAAAGCAACTGCACTTGAGCCAATTTAAAAATTAGTGGAGAAAATGCAGCTCAAATATGAATCTTAAACTACTGAACTTTGACGACACTATTGTTCTTACAGGAATATTTAGAGGCAAGTAATTAAGATAGTCTCAACTCTCACGAAGAGATATTAGAAAACTGGAAAGACAATATATGTATAACCAACAGTTGAATTTCCTAGCACCTACCCTTGCATACTGTTCATGCTTGATGAAGTGATACTCGGTCCTGAGGTATGCAAACTGAATTCTCTGAAGGACTCCCCTGCTGACAGTGAAATACATAAGGAGCATTACAAAGATTTACTGGAAAAATAAAAAAAGAAGGATCATGCGAACCTCTAGTTACCTATGGGAGAAGCATTACAAGAGTTACTATATTTCGAGCCCCATTAGACCATTTATTTGTTAAGTACAGCACCTAATACAACTATCAAGCATTATAATACAAATTTAAGAAAGGAGGTTTATGTCCACTTTTGCTTTCCGGTTAAGCTTTCAATTGAGTTTTCCAAAACATCCAGTACTTACCAATTTTCTCTCTCTTTTGCTCTGCTGCATTTTGTTTCTTAGTCTGCTGTCCAAGTCTATACTTCTGCAGGGGGAAAAGGGGATAAAACCGCCTAATGAGTTCTCGATAGGGAAAAAATATAGATGAATAGAGATGCAGAAGCCTGACTCTACCTGCAAATGACTCTTCAAATGATACAGCGTCAAGCCCTTCAATCCCATTAACCTTAGTACTGACTTGGGAGTTGCTTCTGCAAAATTTACTGCCTTTTAACAAACATCACAAACTATAAAATTTAAACAACAAAATATCCAACACATTGTTAACTCACTAGCACAAGCAAGAAAGTAAACCAAAAATCCCCGTCCCTGTGAAACTCAAAAGGGAGGACATACTCTAGCCTCTTATCTTTAGCATTGACCTCATTTCTAAATTGTACTTAGTTATCAGACTACTAATTCTATGAACCAGTGAAGAAAGCAAAGCCAGTCAGCGTTAGTTTATACATCATGAGGGGTCATTTAAGATACAACATACTTGAAATCAATTACATAAGGAGGAGACAAAAGACCTAATCAGCCACGACACTATAACAATCGATCGACTTAAAATACATGACTATGTCGATATTGATTCTAAAGTTGAATAAACATGGAAGCTATTTATGGAAAAAAGATTGGAAAGTTTGCAGAACAATATAAGTACTCTCATTCAGGACATTGGCAACTCCCACAAGATTTTGGCTTCAAAATAAGTTACAATTATGGGGCAACTTCCTACTTTCTCCTCCTTCTTTTCTTAACTGGGATCCCTTTAAAAGAGAAGCAACCAATTTATCAAGACAGAGAAGCTAATATGGTCATAGTGTTTAGCTCAACAACAACATACCAGTAAAATTCCACAAGTGACATCTAGAGATAATAAAATATATGCAGACCTTATGACTATCTCATAGAGATAGAGAGGTTGTTCCTGGTAAAACGTACACAGACCTTAGGGTAAAACTAATATGGTCATAGTTTAGCTCATTTGTTGGAATTCCTTTCTTTCCAAGTAAACAGCATACAAATTGATCATTCAACTGAAAAATTAGTATCAGAAAAGAACCAAGAATTCTCAACAAAAGGAAAAAATATGCATAGAAATCAATGCCTAATGACAACACATGCAACAAAACCTTATAATAAACACTCCAAAATGTAAAAGGCATCCATTTACCCACTTCATATTAGTAATAACACACAAAATTTAAAACCAACAACAACAACTACTTTACATCAATTCTAACCCTTCATATGAATTCTCATTAGCCATTTCGCTCTATTAATGATTATCTATTGATAACCGCATTCTTCATACCAGCTTGCCCACACCTCGACTAATTCCTCACGCCAGTTGCACCTCCGATCACCACCACCACAAGTACCAGATAACTCACGTCATTAACCTCTCCTACTTATTTCATTATAATAAACAACAAATTACTAAATGTAAGAAAACAGAACAAAAGAAAAAACAGTAACTCACTATCAGGTCCACCAAGCTTAGTGACAGCATCAACAAAACGATCATGTAAATCAGCTGTCCACCTCAATCTTGGTTTTGGGTCCCTTGTCATCACCACCCCATTTTCATACCCATAACCCATCTCTCCTCCACCACTATACATCCTATCCATGAACCCCCACCACACCAAAACTCCTCTACAAGTCACTGAAAAACACTAAATTTAAACACCCAGAAAAAGCTTATCAAGTAGAATAAACAGTTCCAAGAATTCTCAAGAGGAAAGTAAAGCAAATGATCAACTAAAAATTGAATCTTTTTTTGAGGGGTTGATAAAAAGAGTCAAATACAGAGAAAAATTTTGCCTTTGTATAATATAATATAAAAGCCGTACATGCAGACGTGATTAAAAAAATTAAATTAAATTTTTCAGGGAATCTGTAATTTTGATTAAAAAAAATATAAAGAACACGGAGAGGAAAAATCGGCGTGGAATCTGAAGAGACATATGAGCGCCGAAAATTTAATTAATTTATTAATTTTTAATTTTAGCAATTATTATTATTAATATAGAAAAAAAGAAAATGTCGGAACTCGATTCCGTGTTGCTCGGCTGTATGAATTTACTGAACAGGCGCAGTCGGTGGGGTGGGACCCTGAAACTAGGCGCGTGGAGAAACGACACGTAAGTGACGTCGTGGAATATTCGCCGAAGAATGAGGAAAAGGGAATATTGGTACAATCACGTGCCACGTACTCTCAAATAATTCTAATCGGTAGTTGCGGTGAGGTTGATTGATGTTAGTAGCTGATAGTATTGATAATGATGATTGAATTAGGATGATGATTGATGATATGTCAGTGGTAATTGACGAAAGTATTTATGATGATGAAGATAATTTTATCAAAATAATGATTCATAGTTATGGTGAAAGTGATGATAGTCATAGCAACGTGGATGATGATATCTGAAGAATGTGTAGAAATTGATGAAAGTTAATAATGATGATTGTTGTGATGGTGGAATCATTGGCAGAGAATCATGGTAGCAATGAATAAAACTATAATGACAAAGGTGGTTGACAATAGTAATAATCGTTAATAGTGGTAATAGTGATTGCGATAGCAATAGCTCAGATGATTATTGGTGATGCATAGTGATCGTAAATATTATCTAACACAAAAATACATCTTTTATGACATTTAAGTGCTTAAAAATTAATTGATGACAAACAATTGACATACATTAAGTGCAAACAAATGAGATCTTAATAGTTTTGATTGACTATATAAAATTTAACCTTATTGGTGAAAGTTAAATTATCTACCTTATATAATAAAATTTTTAAAAATTATTAAATTTTCACCTCGATGTTGTTCGATTCCACATTGATATTTTCTTTTTCCAAATTTTATGTGTAAAAAAAAAAGATTTTCAAAAAAGAATGAATAGGAGAAATTAATCTTTTCAAATTTCTTAGAATATTTTTATGTGTAAAAAAATTTTTTTATATAAAAATGACATCAAAATTAAAAATTAAGTGTAAATCACAAAGCAACAACGTGAAGCAAATTTAGTAACTTATAAGTTACAAAAAGGTTATGAATTCACCTAAGTTAAAAATCATAAGAGTAGTAGGATGAAGTCAACTTATAAGTTATAAATTTGCATAAACTTAGTAACTTTATAATTCACTAATAACTTCATTAAACTCAAATATCATCAAATACCTATTCTAAACTCGACTATTATTACATGTTAATTTAAAACTATCATATAAATTTATAAATTTCAAACTTTAAATTTATTTCTATCATAATTTTTCTTTTTATCTCACTTAATATCACTCTGTTAATTAAAAAAATCATTTTTCTTATTTTTCAAGTTCTTCCTCTAAGAGAGCTATACTATGTTGTATATTTCATTAAGCAATTCACCTTTAAATCTACCTACTCCACGTCTGCTACATAAATTTGTCTCTATCTGATGTATCATTTAGCTTTTTCTGACGTAAAAAGGACCAGAAACAAACACAATTTACATATTCATTTTGGATAAATTTTAGCCAGCTTGCCCATGTTCTATCTAGGAAAAGTCAATAAGAAAAAGAAATTGCACTACTCCCTATAATTTGATTTACGAGGTCAAACTAATTAATGTTCAATATAACTTTGAATATCATCAAATACCTATAACTTAATTTGATGTACGAGGGGTATCGATGCTCCTGTTAGATGGTGCGAGAGCTTGGTTGTAAGAGTTATTTGGAGGGGTAGGGGTAGACCAAAGAAGTACTGGGAGGAGGTGATCAGACAGGACATGGCGGAACTCGACCTCACTGAGGACATGACCTTAGATAGAAAGTTGTGGAGGTTACGAATTAGAGTAGCAGGCTAAGTTCCTCTTCTACTTCCTAGTACTCTCCTTGGTCATCTTCTTCTTATTATTATTAGCATTTGTATTATTTTTATCATTATTATTTCTTTTTTCTTTCATTATCTAGCGTATATGTGTTAGTTTTATCATAATTAATTATTGTCATATACTATTCATTGTTAGTCGAACTTACTGCCCCCTTACCTTACATTTCATTTGTCATATCTAGTTTTTCTGCTTATGGATTTTGAGCTGAGAGTTTTAGGAAACAGTCTCTCTACTTCTATGAGATAGCGGTAAGGTCTGCGTACAATCTACCCTATCACTGGGTATATTATTGTTGTAAATTTGAATATAGTATCTTCAACCTTTTTAGATAAAATTTATATATTTAAAAATTACCTTAAACATAATATTATGAATTTTCTAATTGTTCTAGTTCCTTACAAAGTCCTTCAGCAAATTGAAGTGGTACATAGGAGAAATAGAACCAAGATCAAGGCATCAAGCAAATGATAAGTCAAACAACTCACAATACTTAATAACATGGTCGTTCAAAATCAAATTAAAATCAATTATCCAAATTGAAAAGAAGTTATTGATTTATCAATAATGAGCTATTGATTTAGTAATTTTGGTAATGATTTAAATTTTTTTAATTATTGAACTATCGATTCTTAGCGGTTTTAGATTTTTTCTTAATGGGTTAATCGATAATCTAATAGTGAATGAAATGATTATAGTAATTTCATTTGATCATAATTTAAAAATAATACTGTCCTTCCCAAATTTATTGAAGAAGAATGGAGTATCTACTTTTGTAAAACAATAGATATTGGAGTAGCATACTGCTCTCTTCATTTACTCCGTAAGAATCTTAATATTATTATCTTTCAATGGAAATACAAAATGCAAAGCTCAGAAATCAGACTGAAAATGGCATTTTTAATAAGAATATTGCAGGAAAGCAAAAAAGAGAAGGGAACAAGGACAGAAGGGGAAGAATGATGACAGTAGAATATTCTTGCAAGCAAAAAGAATCACAAGACAACTAGAAGAAATGTCTTGTTAGAATATTATTGACAGCAATGAGACCAGCTGTGTTGTTTCTTTGCTCCAAGGACAACCCAGTACACAAAGCATCCCGCATTAACACGAGTTGCAGAGATAGGATTTTTCTCTATGCTATCAAGTCTACGAATTACTGGTAATCTAAGATGACACATGTACGACTTAGTCGAGTTGAACGGAAAAAATATTATGGAGGCCCAAAATAACACTTTTTGCTACTTGCTAACAAATGTTGAACTACTACCCATACCAGAACTTGAATGTACATTACAAATGAGACAGTAAATCATCCATCACAGCTGTTTTTACATGAGACAAGTCCCTGAAAAAGGAGGAAGAGACAAACAAAAGTACAAGAGGACAGTATCACATTGGATCATGTTCTATATCAATCACAGAATGAACTCACAGTTTCATAGGGTTCACGCTATGGCTATCAGTATGCATTTGATCTCAAGCTGAACTATAGCTTCTCAGTGGATAACATACGTCCATCATCTATTCATCACATAAGCAGCCCTTGAAACCTTTTCTTAGTGCAGTTTCATCTAGGTTTCTGCCTATGAATACTAACTTGTTTATTCTCTTCTCATTTGGTTCCCATGCCTTGCCTGGGCATCCATCTAAAATGGAATGTACCCCCTTTGCAAAAGTTTACAGAAAGAAAAACAAAAACAAAAAAAAAGGATCAAAATCAGAATGAGGAATGACCGAGCATCAAGATCAGGAATACCACAGAGATGAAATTGATGAGAACCTGGAAAACATAGCGCGCCTCAGAATCTTTCACAGATAAAACCCCTTTCATCCTGTATAGGTCGTCTCCATTCTCTTCAATCAGTCTGTCAAGCCAATCATCAACCTGGATCACATACACAATAAAATGTTGTTCATACAAAATAAACAAAATTTGGGCACAAGGGAGTATTTTCAACTATAAAGTCTATGTTTATCTCCGCTGCCTTAAAGTGTTTAGTAGAGCAAGCCTTGTTAAAATATCAAAGAGCTTTACATTAGGGCAGAGCACAGGACTTAAAGCATGCAGTAGCCAGTGAATTTGTTAACTCAACAATAATCAGACAATGATACGAAAAATAAGAAGCTAACTAGAAAGAAAGAGTACATACCTCATCCAAATCTAAGGTTCCCTCTGACACAATACTAACACTGGATACAGCAGAATCATGTACATGATCATGATGGTGATCCTTGTGATGTTCTGCAAACAATTAGGCAAGCTATCACAAACCTGAAGGAGCTTTATGTTTATATTCTTATAAGACGAAAAGTCAGCAGTAATAAAAAAGAATCAAAGATATCGAACAAAATGTACACAAGTCTTTAAAAAGAAAAAAAAAGGAAAGCAGAGAGTCTCGCGGAGACATTGGAAAGAACAGGGAGAACAAAGAAGAAATGTTTCAAAAGTTAATTACTATTCACTACCATGCCCATCTTCATGTTTGTGCCCACAGTGGGAGCCCTCTGATTGAACTTCAGAATCAACTCTGCAAAGCAAGCATACTTGTAATCTCAGCAACAATAACTCAAGAAACCATTCTTAGCCAAGGAAAGGGAAACAGTTTAAGGAGTAAGTTCACTAAGCAGAATCACCTGTCAAGATCATAGCCACCAACTCCCAAAACAAAGTCCATATCAACTACCCCATGCTTTGCTCTCTTTATTTGTGCCATCCCATTGATATGCTGGAAAATCACAGCAATCAAAACTTTGTATTCAAAAACGAAGTTATAAAAATAATCAGAAAAAGGGGGAAATATCACTAAATGCAAGGCTCAAGGAGTACACATTGCATATACACCAGAAATGTCCATACAGATGTTTACCAAGCTATCAAAGATATTAGAAACATGAAACAGATGCCCACATAATTTTTTTTTTTTAAAAAAAAAAGTTCAAGGTTGCAGCAGCTCAAAATGCATTACCAAGTAATACTGGAACAAGATAACGGAAGAAATTGAGGGAATACAATAAGCAAGCAGAGAGAAGAGACTCACAAAGAACTTTTTCCTTCAAAATTAGCATATTAGTTCTAAAAGTTAAAACTACATAAGCAAGAGGGTAATTTCCAAGCTTAACAACAACAATAAATCCGGTGTATCCAACAAGTGGGGTCTGGGAACGATAGCGGGTATGCAGACTTTACCCCTACCTTGGAAATTTTCCAAGCTTAATATCATTGAATCATTCATACATAACATGTTGCAACAATCTAAGTCATGTTATATTAGAGAAACTACCTGCACTGCAACTGTAGAAGAAAGACAAATAAGACTAAAAAAGAAGAGACTCTACCTTGATTCTCTTTGTTAACACTTCAAGCTCAGATTCACTTACCAAGTCTATCTGTCAACATAATCAGAAGAACATAAGGTGAAATATAGTGTTCCAAAGAGCTTCAACATACAGCAGGCTAGGAAAAGGGTGACCAAGTAAAAGCTACAAGCTGCCTTACCTTGTTCAAGATGATACGATCTGCATAAGCCACTTGTTCGACAGCCTCATTTGACACAAATCTGGGTTTTACCTTATTTAAATGTTGCAAGGCATACTTGCAATCAACCAATGTAACGACTCCATCAAGTTTGACATGTCTTGAAACCAATTCGTCAGAACAAAATGTTTCAATAACTGGACCAGGCTTCGCAAGACCTGGAAAACAAGTAGCAACTCAAAGGAGCAGTTAAGGAAGATGATAAATACTCACTAAACATGTGTTCCGAACCCTACTTCAGAAAAAAACGTGCTACGGAAACCAAGATGCATAATTAGTATTTGGTAGCATTTTACTGGGGCCTCATGATGGGCTAAACTATGGAAACCCACCTTTCGTGGTTTTCCCTTTTCTTTGGACTGCTTCTCCCCATGAGGAAGAGGGTGTACAAAGGATTGTTCATTTCAGAAAGCTAGTAAGCAACATTCGGCAAAATTGAAAAACTTTTCTGTCAGCAATGCCAGTGGACAGTGACTTTCCCAGACCACTTAGAGTGCTATTAAAGTTAGCTATGAAGTTAAAACAGCCCTAAACAAGACTTTATGCAATACAGTGAAAGACCAAAGGGATAACAGAACTAAATGAAACTGCAGTAGTCCTTGCAAATTAAATGAAGTTACATGCTTCCAAGTCCCAGGCACCTAAATTTTGTTTGAATCACTATCAGGAACAGACAATTATCAAAACGTAAGACCAACACTACATATGCATATGTTGTCCTCTTGCTTCCCACTCTTATCACTGCATCAACATTGCTCGAAGGAAGAGGAAGAATTCAGATACAACCTACCATTTGGTTTGATGCAAATCTACTTCTACGTGGATTTGTTTAAGGCACATAAAGTTACTCCATCACAGTCAATAAAAGAGATGAAGAAAGAACCCTCTACTAAAATGTTTTCACATACTTCATAGAAGAACCTCATCTATTGCTCATACAATGACCTAAATATACCAGGCAGAGTTATCCATTTAAGTACAGAAGCAACTTGCAAGTGCTAAACTACATAATCAGATTTTTTCCCCATTTGATAAGTACTTCGTAATCAGATGTTCTTGAGGTCTTATTAACAAAATTGATTCTACAAGTGCACTTGAGCATGTTTGAGAACAACAGTTAATTGCATTTTATTGAATAGTTCCACATACCTGTTGTCTCTATAACTATGTGATCAAATTTGTCTCTCCTATTCTTAACAAGCTCCAAAAGCATCTTAACAAGATCACCACGTACAGTACAGCATAGACAACCATTGTTGACCATGAGAATGTCCTCATTAGATGAAGAATGACTAGCAGCTAATGAGCCATCAATGTCCACCTCACCAAACTGCAATTGGATTAGTCATATAAAAATCCAAGTAAATGCAGATATCCAAAATTTATTAGTCATAACATAATTAAATGCAAAACAGGAAGTCAAAAGGCATCCATTAAATGGAAAGAACCATCTTAGGTTATAAAAGAGAACAACAATAACTGGATAAGACAAATAAACCCTGGAATACCTCATTTTCAATCACAGCAATCCGCTTCCCATGCTGAGATGTCAGTATATGATTCAACAGAGTGGTCTGCCAGAGTATCCATGACAGGGAAAAAGAGAGAGATTTCTCATAAGCATACTAATCCCAACATCTTCTACATGCAAAGTGATTCAGATATCTCAATTCAACATAGAGAAACACAACATTCGATCTATATATGTTTTTTTTTAAAAGGAAAAGGATGTGGTATTAACACAACAAATAATTTAGTTCTAGTTTTGCATTAAGCATAATTCTATTGGCCTTTGATTTTCACTAAATGAATTTCATCTGAAACTTATAGCTAACATGGGATTGATAACACATGTGGTAACTGGATTACAATGTCCACCTATATAGTCAACAAACACTAGCAAGGACAACGAAAAGGATGAAAAACATTTCCCTAGCGTTCAGTTGAATACAATTAGTTTTTAAAGCAAGTTCAGATAAGAATGTGAAAACCTCAAGGGTATGAGAGATGTCACTTCCTAAATCGAAATGAACTACCCTCCTTTCCCCCCAAATTCACAAAATGACGGATTCAAAGCACAAGAATCAACTTACGTAATTTTCGTTCTAAATAAAGTTCACACGTTTGAAAACTAAATAAAAACATGCTGCAAAAGCACCTTTTTGATAATCCATTTCATTCAAATATTCAATAATTTTCTAAAAAATAAACTACGCCCCAATTCCGAGCTAGTTGAGCTCAGCTACATGAATCCTCATCCCTATCCATATTGCTTCATTTGATCTGTTTCATTCTAATATTCAATAACTCAGATTACCATGATTAAATTTTTAAAAAAGTGAGAAAAATGTAATCTTGATTCCCCGAACCTTTCCAGAGCCGAGAAAACCGGTAATAATAGTGGCGGGAACGCGACTGTCAAGATTCAATGCGGCTGCAACGGCAGAATCAGAGTCTTGGGCGACGTATTCAGGGGAAGTGGAGAAACTTCTAGAATTAGGTGACTGGCAATGGAATTCTCTGGAAGCGAACGAATGAAGAGCTCTAAGGAACTGGGAAATGTGAGGGAAGTTGTTGGAACGATGAGGATGGCTGAGTTTTAGAGATGTTGATGATTTGGAGAGCAAGTATCTGAGAGTAGCCATTGTTGAGTAACTCTGAAAATACTGGCATCAAATAAAGCTTCGAGGCTTAAACCCTAGTTGGGGTTTTGGTGAATGGGGTAGTGTGTTCAAAAAAAAATTCCTTACCTCCTATTAGAATCCTACTATTTCGCATTGGCACTACATAGGGTTCTATTCAAAAGGAATATTTCATATCAAAGATTATGAATTTTTCCTATTCAAAGCTTGAATTTGAGATTTTTATTTAAAGAAGGAATAATTTCATCTACTATACTAATTTTTTGATGTTATGACAATTTTTTGTTAGTAAGAAATAATATTACTTAAAAGGAATATTTGACTAATTTAACTTTATTTATATTTTAACATATAATCTCTTCTCATTAAATATTTAATCTATTTCATGAATAACAATGGCCTTCACCCGATCTATCAAATAAGTAGGCAATCAAGGTTATAGGAGAGCTATGAGTAAATGTGTTTTCTCTCAAACCCATGTAACTATCAAAACAAAATGGAGTATTAGGCTCCATTAGGGTATGTCTGGTGTGAAAAAAGAATATTTTTTATAAATAACTTTTCTAAAAAATAAGTCATTTCTTATTTATATTCTGGTATTTGGTAAATAAACAAGTAAAAATATTATTCAAAAGGATTCGTCTATGATTTAGATAAACATTATAGAGGAACAAGGGGGTGCAGACGATGAGGGTCTATGAGGCACAGGGCGAGAGGTGGATGTGTTGGAAGGTGGGGCGATTAATATGAAATATCGAATTTGTTTTTCCCATTTCCACAAGGAAAGTACTTGAAGAACTATACTAGTAAACGGCAACTCAATCTGACTACAACAGGACTATTAGATAGATTTCATGTTGGAAGAACAAAAGGCTGAGCAATCATTTTGCAAGTTAAAGGATACTTACAGAGGAGACATTAACCTACTTAAGTATGTCAATTTACAGTCCTAATAATGTC
>JAOTQJ010000102.1:19068411-19089354 GCA_025642045.1 Solanum sejunctum
ACACCATATGTCTTGAACTATATCAAAGGATCTATATATAAAAATTAAATACAAATTCTAATACAATAAAATTCAATATAATGTTTAGTTAATGTACATGAATTTTTTAGACATTTGAGATTACATGTTTTTCTAAAACATATATATATAAATGATTATCGAATAACGAAAAAGACATAACTATAAATATTAATCAAACACTTACTTTTTTATGAGCCTAATTTGTGAGCAAGATTCAAAATACATATCCTCAAAAATAGTTAATTATAAATATAAATTCAGATTAATTTTATTATATTTATATCATAAAGGTGGAATGAATGAGAAAATATAATAACTAATACGAAGTTATATTTAAAAAACGCAAAAAGATGAAAATGTGTAAAATAAAAATTCACTTTCAATTTTGTATCCGAAGAAATTTCATCTTGTAACTATGACAATTTACATATTTCTCAACAAAAAAGAAAATGATTATGCATGAAATAATAAAGAATACAAATACATGAATTAGCAAGCATTCTTACAATTACAAATTGATAACGAAATTTTACAAATTATGCGTACTAACCAAATGTAGAAGGAAGATGATCACAAATTTGGATGAAAAGGAGAAAATATAATGTTGTTGGTGAGTATTTTTGATAAACTCTTCATTACCCCTACTTATTACAAATTAAAATTGGAAGTTATCTTAACTCTTTATCACCCATATTTAGTACACAAATATTATGATTGCATTATAATTATTTGATATTTAATAAATATTATGAATTGAGAGTTTTAGGAAACAACCTCTCTACTTCTCTGAAGTAGCGGTAAAATCTGCGTACAATCTCTCCTCCCCAGACCCCACTTGTGGGATAGTACTGGGTATGTTGTTGTTGTTGTAATATTTAATTAATTAATTCAAATTCAAATTGGAAGTTATCTTAGACTCTTCACTATCCATATTTAGTACATAAATTATTAAGTATTATATTAAATTTAGTTCAAAGGTAAAATGATAATCCAACCTTGAAGTTAGATACTTTTCATTTTTAATAATATATATATATATATATGATGATATGATATAATAATCAAATCATACTAATTTAACATGATTAAATGATAAATTAAAATTTCAACAAAAGATAACTCGAGACATAAAGCATCTCATGTTCACTCAAAGTACAAAGAAGATTTCTTTTTTTGAACATATCTAATTTTTAAGACGAAAGCTCCCAAGAAACATCTCTACCTCTATGAGATAGTAGTAAAATCTGCGTACATTTTATCTTTCCCAAACCTCACTTGTAAAATTCCACTAAATATTATATTGTTATGTTTTTTTTTTTTTTTTGCATGGGGGAGGGGGGTGTAGATTTATCAACTAAATTTGAACATACATCCATTATTGACTTGATGTAAACATCGAATACGGCAAAGAATTATAACTGCAGATGCATAAAGTTACCAAATGATTCAAATCTTAGAAGAAACAAGATGGATGAAATCAATGAAACATTTGAGAAACACAGAAAAAATGGTTTGGCTACAAATGCAGCTGATCAAAGATGTACAATGACCTCTATCCAAAAGAATAGTCAAAACAGAGAAAAGAATTAAGCTATTTTTAGAACTTTACAATATTAGGATCTAAAGTGAACCATGTAAGCACCACAATCTTTCTATCATCATGTTGACTGTATCATCACCTTGAAGGTGTTTCTGATGGCTGACTATTCAATGCAGAACTTGAGGGAATAGAAGGCATAGCTCCATTATCTTGAGGCGATGAACTGCCCCACTTCGGCTCTGCATCTGATGGCTCGATCACATGCACTGCACCATCACTCATACCAAGAGCGAACTGGTTTGGATCAGATGGATGTGCTGCTATCACTACAGGAAATGCAGCGCTGCTGCCACTGCTTAAACAAGTGAAATTCAGATTAGTTGGCTACAGTTACGAAATAATCCACTCTAAATTCAGATAGAGTAACGAGCAAGACAATATGTCATGTCACTATGTACAAAAACTTGTCCCCTTCTTCACTAACTATAAGCAGAAATACAAGTCTTAACTTCGTTTTGACAAGAACTTTCTATCAAGTTAATTTCCATCAAAATCGTCCTCCATATAACATAAAGTGTTATGGGGAAAATGATCATTTCTTCTTTTAGAATTTCATTTTCTTTTTGAACACATATGCAAGAAAATCATTTTCCGTTACACTCGCATACCATTCTAGAGTACGATATCTCCCAGCAGCTAAGTTGGCGTCCAAACAAAAGCAAGTCCCAAGAAACTACTTAAGATCTGGCATCAGCCTTTAGGAATCATATACTATAGTATATCATTCAACGTAAAGATAGAAATATGAATGTTTTGCTTGCTTGGAATAGAGTACAGTTACTATTCAGGGTCTGTTTTACATGTTTGATAAATCTTGCTATAGGAAACTATCCGAGGACCACAGTTATATGTTGGTCTCTTTGCTCATCTATCGTTGAACTTATGTGTTCTTTGGATTTTCAGGGGGGAATGGTTAAGATTGGACCTAGGCTTGGAAAAAGTCGAACTCAGGATCTCCAAGCTGAGTTACAGCTCGAATATGTGACCAAGTGGCCTTCTGAATTTCTCCTTTCATTTACGCACTCAAAGTTCCCTCGATTCAATCCACTAATGTAAGCCTGCAGTACTACTGCAGAAAAGGAGAGAGGTGTAGCCACGAGAGCCCACGAACTCTCTAGGACATGGTTACACATCAAGCTTCATTTTGAAGCATCTAGAGCAAATCAAAGCCCCATTAGACAGCCACTCCAACTCCCGTATTTGTCACTATTGTCCAAAACATGTGCAACACTACCCGTTTATATGCATCAAAATAATGAATCGATCAAAGCAAAGCATGACTACCTGCCAATTGAAGGTAAGTAAGCTGAGGGTGCAATTCTACATCGAAGTCTAAGACTGTCTGCATCAAATATTCCGATTGCACCATCACCAAATCCAGTAAAGATCAGCAGGCCATCACATGAGTATATAGCACTTGAAATGGGAGCAGAAAGTGATTCTCTTGGATACCACTGCAACCAATTAACGCGTCATTTATATTAGGAATAGGAAAAGTAAGGAACTTAAGAGCCAAAGTTTGGGGCCATGATAACGAATGTATCGTGTTCATTATAAAATATGCCACATGAAAGCTCTCTTTTGTTGACCATGCAAGCAATATATATGCAGCTACATTGCCAAAGTATGTAAAGCAGGAAGGAAAATAGAAACTAGGAAGAGCAAAAAAATGTCAACACGGTAAAAAAATTTACAACTAACTTTTAAACGGGAACACAAAGAACACAGACAATTGCATTGGTTCCCAGCAATTATGGTTTAGCATTGCCATAATAGATCCTAAATACTTGAAATACAGCACACCTTTATAATACGGGAAAACTTACCCCAAACAAACAAGAAATATGAATCAGTACAATCACAATTGAAGAGATGAGAATGATATATACTGATAAGTGGAGTTAGCCTAAAACACCTGCTTTCTGCGGAAATGATACAAATTCTATGTGCGCATTTAACAATAAAATACAATATATTAATGTGTAGACTTACTGAACGTTGACATTCAAGTTGGGTATCATAGATACCAATTTGGCTTTCATGAACGACTAGTATATGAGATTGGTCATTATGGAATTGGACTCTAGTTTCACCAACTAAGGGAGCTTGGTGACCTGGCGGCGGTTGTATAGGCCTCGCTTTTTTCTTCTCCCAGCCATCAACACTCCAGATACATAGCTGCATCACAGAACAAGCAGCAAATATTCTGCCATTAGGATGTCATTGAAATTATACAACATTACTGCTATAGCATCGACACAGCAAAATTGCGAAGGAAGCACCATTGCCCACCCTAAAGAAACAAAAAACTAAGATTCATGCATAAACGCAATCCATAAATCCAAACAGTACCAACAGTGCTGTCCCTTGAAAAAGGAAATGCATACAAGAGACACAAAATTGGAGAACACCACCAACTTGCCTGTGCATCTGCACCTGAAGACACCAGTACTTTCAAGCTCTGCGAAAATGCAAGGCCTGTGATCCGTTTCTGGTGACCCTTGAGCTTGATTTTGACCTACGACAGTAAAATCATAAAGAAGCAAACAGAAAGATCTGTTACCACAAAAATCTAGTGGGCAAGCGGGAATAAGGAAAAAAAAAAAAAAGTTGATAAGTATATAAGGTTGAAAGAAGTGGAATTAAATAAGCCTCTAGCTTTGATATCCATGGTTCTATATATTCCTGACCTGATAGTATGTTTACTATGAGGTCAGGAGTAAAAACATGGTTAGTTTTGTGAAATATTATGATTAATATCCATTTGTCTAAGATAACAGATAAGTAATACTTTCATGCTTCCATCCAGTTTTAATTAATTCATAATGCTGATGGGGAGGCAACCCAACCCTCCATGTTTCCCAAATGAGTGAAATGAACCTCATCCTTCAAGATTTACCTCCACTCCAACAGTACCTCCTCTTTACAATCCAAAACCAAACAAAGCATAAGAACATTGTCCAACTTCATTATCTAAACTTCACTAAAACAATGAAGTTTACCATAAACTCATAGTCATAGTCATCAGTAGGCATATTTAAAGACAAACATCCATGATGATATTCCCAACATGCATGGCTAATGAGCATTGTGAACAAACAAGAGGAGAAAGAGGAGAACATAGAAGCTACAAAATTAAGTTTCGTTATCAGAATAAACAGTGACAATCCAAATAAGCAATTCTGTTCCTTCGAAATGAAATGTGCACCCTAGACCAAGACATAAAAAGGGAAAAAGTACCTCATCAACCCTAACATTGTATATCTGGATAGTGGAGTCCTCCATTCCTACAGCGATAACATTGTTATCTTGAGGATGAAATGCCAAATAAGTGGCTGCAGGGGGTGGCGGCATGAAAGTTGTCATCACCTAACCAGAGTTCATGTATCAGTTTAGACAAACCAATTTATCACCATCAACGAAGAGACAAGTCAATTCTGTACATAATGATAAAAAGTTGACAAACGTCAAGTTTAAGAACTAGACGAGATCATCATCCACCCCCTTTCCCAGAGAGGGTCAACAAACCTTAAAAGTCATCATGTTAAACAAGGAGACCTTCCCACCAGAAGCAGACATGACATAAGAATCATTTTTAGATAAAGCAATACACGCAGCTGCATCTTCAGCTGATTTCGCATCACCAACATCATTAGACATGAGTGCTCCATTTGTTGGCTGCCACAGTTGTGGAACAACTGCCGTGGAGGACTGGAAGGAAAAATTAAGGATAGCAAACAAGTCAGAATTTTCTGACAAGAAAAAATAGTGAGAATTTGATGCGAGACGTATGGATACTCCAACCTTTCCAGATGGATTTCGCTCATTTCTCTGCCATTTCCATAGCTTATGAATGGCATTAGAGTCTAGTGCCAGCACAGAAAGCCCAGAATTCGTATAGAGCAGCCGCAGCACCTGCCATCATTACAATTCAAATGTCTTTAGGTTGCTGATAAAGACTGTTAATCGAAGAAGCTTTTTGTGCCTCAATAATACTAATAGCAACAATTCATATTCCACCAAGAAACACATAAACATGCAGAAGGAGATTCTACACTAGTCTCCAGGAAAATTAAGAGTAGTTACAGATCTAAGCAAGCAAATAAAAAAATGGTACATCTGATAGTACAAGCTATAAATGGGATTGGAAGCAGGTGAATCAAATGGATTAAATAGTCTCCCCACTGTCAAGTATTCTATATTGGTAAACAGGGCGCCCGTTGGTATTTTCTCTCCTCAACATGGACTAAGACAAGCGGACCCTCTCGCCCCTTTTCTGTTCTTACTGGCCATGGAAGGTCTCAGCAAAATATTGGACAAAGCAATTCTGTCACTGGATTGAAGCAGACAAAACCACTCTATTAGTTTCTCGCCTGCTTTATGCAGATGCTCTTTAATATTTGGGGGGGGAGAAAAACTCCAAGTGCAGTATCGAAACCAAATTATTATGCTCTTTAAAATCATCTCAGGGCTCCATATCAGCATGTCAAAGAGCAATATTAATCCAGTAAGTGTAGTACCTAATCTGGATGAATTGGCAGATATAATGGCCTGCGAAATAGGTTCTTGGAGAAGAACCTTTCTAAGTCTGCCTTTGGGAGCACATAATAAAGCAGAAGACGTCTGGAACGGAGTGATAGAAAAAGTGGAGGAAAAGGTTAGGGAACTGGAAAATGCATAACTTATCCACAGGAAGAAGGTTAACACTCATCAACATTGTTCTGGATAGCATAACTACGCATACTATGTCCTCATACCAATGCCTTCCAAGGTGTTGAGTAAGTTGGACAAGCTGAGAATATTTTTTTCCTGGGAAGGGAATAATGAGGAGCATAAATTACATCTGGTGAAATGGGAAAACATGATACTACCTAAGGATCAAGGAGGATTAGGCATTAGAGATTTAGCGAACAAGAGTTTGCAACTGAAATGGTGGTGGAGATTCAGCAAAGGTGAATCAACCCTATGGAAGGACATGGTTAATGCCAAATATGGAAGACAAGACAACTAGTGCATACCAATGATCCACATGGAGTGGGACCTTAGAAACACATTAACAACCTGAAAGGCAAATTCTTTCGAGAGGTGTTTCAGGATTTGGAATGGCACCACTGTCAAATTTGGGAAAGACAAATGGTTACTCAATCTTCCATTGAAGGACTCTCATCCAAAGGCTTTTCTTAATAGCTACACACCCAGATTCAACAGTTGCAAACAACAGAGAAGGCAACTTATGGGACTTACGCTTCAGAAGGAATCTGCAAGATTGGAAATTGGATGAGTTCTTTGATTTATACAGTTGCAGGAAGGTTGCTCATTAAATCCTCAGATACCAGACAGTCTAAGATGGAATGATTCAAGCAAAGGAAATTATTAAGTCAAAGAAGGCTACAAAAGACTCAACAGCCCAAATGTCTTAACAGAACACTGGCCTTGGAAACTGAATTGGAAGACTAATCTCCTTCCAAAAATCAAAAGTTTCACCTAAATCGCTCTTCTAAATGCTACTCTCACTCTAGATAATCTCAAGAAGAAGAATTTTCAGATAGCCAATAGATGCTTCATGTGCCATCTTACAGAAGAGACAGTGTACAGTGAACCATTTGTTTTTACAACAATGCCCTGTGGCAACAGGTACTTGGTCCATGTGTTTTTCAATTTTTGGCATGAGCTGATCAACCACCACTCACCCTAAAAGAAGCAGCTGAAAGTTGGAGCCTGAGAAAAGTGGATAGATCCATTAAGAAAATCTGGCAAATGGTACCAACCTGTGTATTTTGGTGTATATGGATGGAAAGAAACAGCAGGTGTTATGATGGGATTCAAGTCCTAACTGCTCCTTAAATCAAAAAGTTTGATGAGTCTTTTTAGTTGGAGCAACCTTTCCCTGTAAATGATGTCATTCCCCTTTTAGATTTCATTAGCTCCCCCTCAATGGCTTAACAGCCCTGAGCTTTTGTTTTAGGTTTTAACTCCCAGATCCTAACTAATTTTTGTTGTCCTGGTGTTATCACCTATTTCTCTTTGTAAACTCTTGCGTCTTCTTGATGCTTTTAATACAACCTTTTAATTCATCAAAAAAGAAAAGAGGTAGCCAAGAATCTAAGCCCAAGTTTCTGTAACCCTTCATCAAAAAAGAGTTTCTGCGTACTTGACCGTGAAAAAGAATCAAGCCCTCACATGAGAGAGCATATTCGAGATATTAATCAAGCAAAATAAAAATCGTCTTTTTCTAAATCTTTTACATGAGAGAGCGTATTTGAGATATAATCAAGTAAATAAAAATCGTCTTTTCTAAATCTTTTACATGAGGTAGTTGCACAATCAATTCAACAAGGAGCATGACAAAAGATGCCACCAAATTTAGTCTTCAAACGGAAACCTACGAAAAGTCAGTGAAACTAAAAATGTAGATGAAGTTTTATAACAACCTTGCTGGCTGACAGAGGGTCAGGCAACTTTAACGTTTTAAGTTGGGATGAGTCAGCAATGTCAGAGAATTTCCAGCTTTTAATCTTGTCCATATTTTCTGCAATTCTAGGTTTCACATCAGGAACTCTGCTGCTTTCCATGGTGGCCTATTGATATGAAAAGCATCATAATTCAAATATAATAGAATCATACTTCAAACAACAAGGTCAGGAAACACCATGATGCATTTCCCTGTCAAAGGTAATAAAGAGAGGAGGGTGGGGGGGACATGGCAGATAAATACCAGATTGCCAATAGACATCGATTGCTGAATCCTATCACTACGTTCAATGATTTGAGGTGCCGAGCCAGATATATTAGGAATTGGACCTAGGGAACCAGCAATTGGTGGCTGCAAAGTGCATCAGGATTAAACACAACCATTATACTGGTAGTTTGAATATGACAATTTAAATTAGTCAAGGACCTTGTATAGCAAAATAACTATACAAGCCCACATAAAGATCCATATTACCTTAACATTGACATCAGAAAGCGCACGAGAACCCTCAAATGCCCTGCTCTCCAGCATCCTCAGCATTCGCTGCCCATCAGCATTTGCCAGAACCTTGATTCCATTATCACTAGTCGTGACAGCAAGCAACGAGCCTTCCTTATTGAATCTTAGTCTAGGACTGGCCTGAAAAGAAAAATGGAGTTCAAGAATTCTCGGTTTCAATAATGTCGATCAAACAAATGAATTCAAGTAACAGCAATACTAACAGGCAGTCCACCATCGCCATCAGTAGCTGTAAGCATGTTGGTATTATCCATTTCCCAAAACTTTATCTGGAACTCATCACCTGCGGCTAAGAAACGATTTCTCGTTGTGTCGAACTGCACAACACCTAATGAACGCTTTCTAAAGCCAGAGAATGTCCTCTTGATTGCTCCTTCACTCTCATTCCACTCTACAAGGTGGGATTCACCTTCTTTACTTGTTCCACAAGAGAAAAGTCTGAAAGAAGATGGGAAAAGTTAAGAATGACTACATAAAAAATCAAAGCAAACAAGTCTGTCTTGTTCAGAGATCTTTCTCAAAAAAGTGTCTTGTTTTTTTCTTTTTTTTTTTTACCTTGATGACAAGGGGACCCCGCAGCCACTACCCTTTGGGGTGCGCACAGGGTAAACCCCCGCTCCTATGAAATAGCTTGCAACAAACCACATGGGAGAGGTAACCCGCACTAGGCAAGGACTTTCTAGGTTTGTAACATAGGCTCAAGGGGCTTTGATGTGATATTTTGGGAAAATAATTACTAAAGACCCTCCTTGAAACTGCGCTTTTCTACACGTATGCCCCACCAACTCTATTCCTTTCACCTTATAACGATAGCTATCATTCTAGCATTGGTATGGCTCCTTTTGAGGCCCTAGGCTTTGTACGTCATCGGTTGGGTGGTTTGAAGTGGGAGAAATGGCTTTGTTGGGTCCGGATCTGGTTATGGAGGCCCGGCGCGATAAGCTCGACCCATAAGGCAAACCCCTTGCTTTCACTGACAAGAGGTTTCAAACTTGAGACCACCACCATGTAAGTCCCAAGCCTAAACCACAAGGCTACCCCAAAGGGTCAAAAAAGTGTCTTGTAGGCCTCTTTACAATTCTTTTATCATGGCACCTTTGAGTATAAAATTCACCCTATATTTTTTTGGGCAATCGTATGTTTGATGGAGTACTGAAGAAGGGACTTCTTAAAATTCTTTAGAATTTGAGAGAGTTCTGGAAAATCTACCAAGGGAGCACTCTACTAGGAGTATGTTTGCATTCAGAAAATAACACCATGAAGAATATTGAAGTATGTGACCATCTCATTCAAAAGCTTAAGTTGTTTGAGAGAGCACACTTTGATAATGAGTGACATAAGACCTACGATACCATGTTGAAGTGCGTGACCATCTAGCTAGAGTCTAGAGAGAAACTTCTATATATTTAGTGGATACTTAGATTAACTTATTTAAGTAGTTTTTGGGAGAGGTGATCATATAGATATGGCAAAACTTGATCTCACCGAGGACATAACCTTAGAAAGGAATAGGTTGCGAATTAGAGTAGCAAGCTAATTTGTTGGTACGGTTAGGTAGATGCCTGGCCGTGGGGTATAGTAGGAGTAGTCGTATTTTATATCATGCGTTGTCTTTAATATACATGTTGATGTTATCGTTATATTATGTTGATTTACACACTATCATGTGCTTTGTGTTGCTAGTCGTCCTTTCTATTTCCCTTTCTTTTCCTTCACATTTTTTCATATCTAGTTGATTCTGCTTATGAGTTTTTGAGACGAGTGTTCCAAGGAAACAACCTCTCTACCTTGTGAGGTACTGGTAAGGTCTGCGTACATTCTACCCTCCCCAAACCCCACTTGTGGGATTTCACTGGGTATGTTATTGTTGTTGGGCTTTTAAGCTCTTGTTTATTATTAAAGGTGTTTGGGAAAGACAAAAGTACTTTTAAGCACTTAATTTAGGCCAAAAAGTACAACAATAAGTTAAACACCAAAAGTTGGGTTTGACCAACTTATGACTTATGACTTTTGGCTTTTAGCTTATAAGCTACTTTTAAAAAGTCAATCCAAACACCCCCTTAATCATGTCTTTCAACAAAAAAATCAAAATGAGAGCTAGGAGGAGGAAGACCAATGAAAGCACAAACAGCAAAGGAATTAAAGATGATTGAGTTCAAGACGAATTATGGCAGGTAAAGACAAATTTTTGTTAACATATGCCAAAAGAAGCTATGTTTTATGTGTTGGAGTGCATGCAGACTTAACAGCAGAAAAGAAAGTGAGAAACATTGAACTATTGAGTGAGAAATATTGAACTATTGACTCAAACATAGAGAGCTGCCATTTACTGTTTGAAAAAGACTAAAGATAGACCGCTGGGACATAACCTCAGTTCAAAAGATCTGAGCAAATACATGGTTAGATTATGCTGACTTTTAGGACACAAAATGAATTAAAGTTGACCAACAAAGCAGGCTCACAGCCAGTAGTAAGGTCTGGAAAAACAATACTATATATGGCTTAGCTAGATCGAAGGACTTTCAATCGGCACTGATAGCAGCAACTCTGTACATATTTTTCTCATGCTTTATACTGATATTTTGTGATGTTTTTCTTGAGTTAAGTCAACCTAGAGTAGGGAGTTAAGCATCTCAGAATTATACAGTTGGTTATTTAAGGCTAATTCTAGATAGACTATAATCTCTAATACAACCATCTTTATCCCGTAAATGACATATAAAACATTTCTTCCCATAAAGGTGGTGTCCAGGCCAGCTTGTGCACACCTCGACAACTCAATCAGATACCTATTCCCCCCCCCCCCCAAATCATCAGAAGTACTAGGTAACTTTGCCCACCAGGGCTGAGCAGATAGGAAGAAATCACCTAATGTTTTTTGTCTCTGCCGGATGCAGAACATTCATTAGTTAGCAGAAATTATAGGTTTCGGAATTGTTTCCTTCCCTACCACTTAACTTGGCATCCGCTTTGGACTAAAGTCAAAACACAAGGGGACTATATGGCAGGGGGTACTTGAAAGGGTAAAAAAAGATTTTCAAGGTGAACGAGACAATATCGCTCATTTTGAGGAAGAGTTGTCCACAGTGGGTTCTAGATAGCTACCAACATATGTCATGTCTCTTTGTCCATTACCTCTTGAAGTTGAAATGAGACGTAACAACTTTAGAAGGAAGTTTCTTTGCAAAGACAACAGGGACAAAGATACATTTCCATTAACCAAAGGGAGTCCAGTGATACTACCAAAGAAAGTGGGAGGTTTAGGTATATTCCAAAGACAGTACAATAAGAACCTATTATTTAAGAGACACCAGACATTTGGCCGAGAGTCTAATATCCCACTGCTGATTATTAGAGTTCTTAAAACTTGGTGCTATGGTTTGGAGAATATTAGGAACCTATGGAAAGATTTTCTTAAACTTCCAATTCCCAGCACGGAAAGCGGATGAAATTGAGCTTTTGGCATGATGCTTGGGCTGGTCATACCTTGCTAAACTGTTCAGTTTTGAACTTAATACTGAAGGGTAAGTAGCCCAATTCAGGTCTCGATCTGGACGAAACCTATCTTTCAGAGAGGACTTTGAAAATTAAGATATACACAGATCAGCCAGCTAGCAGCTCTGCATATCAAATAGGAAATGAAAGACTCAATCAGATGGAAACACCTGAAGAATGGAAAATATTATTGTAAACTGATTGTAAAGTGTAAGTGTCAGAATGTCAGTTTGAATGGTAAAGATGGTTGTAAATTGTTGTGCTCCTCCATTGAACAGCCTATAGAATGATCTTGGAAATCTATCTGGGATATAGTAGATCACTTCCTACAGTTGTTTGTCTTAGTCCGGTTGGGTCTCATAAAAGCCCGATTGACACAAGTTAGCCAACAAAAAAGAGGTGATTTAGGTATGAACAGAATGGGAAGATATAACCCACCATGTGATTCAGCATCAAATTTCTGGACAATCTAGAGTATGTTCCTAAACTCAACTCAAGGAATTTACTGAGTTGGACTGTGCGAAAGCTGAGCACAAAAGACGGGAGGATATGGTTCACTACTCCAGCAAGTGTTTTGGGTGACTGGCTAAAAAGAATCATAGGTGCTTCAATGGCAGGAGAAACCTGTCCATAGACCTTTTTTATAAGGCGAGTAGAAAACTTGTTCATACTAGTTAAAATTTTTTGTGCTTTGGGTTTTTGGCATTACATGCTGAATGCATATGATATGTACAATCCGCTTGAATCCTTCTGTTCTCAAAATTTATGAAGAAAATCCAGGTTTGTGTAAGCTGTACTAGTCTTCACTTCCTTCACGCAGCTTTGGCGGAATAAAAATATTTTACTTGCCAAAAAGTACAAAGAGACAAAATGAAAGTGAAGAATGATAACACAAAAAAGAGGAATAGAGTGCATTATCCCAAATCTGAAGATAAAGAAGCAAGTAGATTTAGAATAATTATACTATAATTGATATAAGGATGGCAAAATATTTGTATTACCAAAATTTGCATCACAAGAATAAGATCTTATCAAAGAAAGAAAAGTAAGATTACATGCATTGCATAAAAATCATCAAAGCTTCCTTGTTTGAAATAAATAAGGTCACTTACTAAACAAAGATCAAATTATATTGGCTTTTCGACCAACCTGGTTCCATCAGCACTATATGCCATTGTTGTGCACCAAAGACCAGGAGCATCATAATCGACTCTTGATCCCATGCCATCATACAGCCAAGCTTTTATTTTGCCATCAATGGCCGTAGAGAAAATAAACTGCAAAATACAAATTCAGAAAATATTCAATTTTCAAACATCAAACATAATATTATAAAATTATAAGACTGCTTTCTGGACTCTCAAAGAAGCTCAGTGAAAAACGTTCAGCAGCCCAAGAGTCAATACATTTGTGAAAAGTAACCACGGAATGCAATTGGTTCACCTGGATACTCTCTTTGTAGTGAGGGCAGACAGAATATACAGGAGCTTCATGCCCCTCAAACATATGTTGTCTACGACCACTTACTGCATCCCAGACCTGTTATAAGAAAGCAAATAATGAAGAAAATAAATCCTACGGTACCAACAGCTTTCTTCTGTTTTATAACTAAAGGAAGGAATAAAACCAAGATTATGTTATCATGTCAGAGAGAAAACCTTGATTGTCTTGTCATCCCCACACGTCACTATGCAGAGTTGCTTATTAGGGTGGGAAAATGCAATATCGTTAACACCGCCAGCATGAGCATCAATCTATAACATGGAAGAATATGAAGAGTTAATAAGTTACGTAACTAGTGATGTGAGGGTGTGAGACAAAGACAATGTCTTAGCAAGGCTTACTTCTAGATGCTGTCTCAATTCTCCCGCTGGGCTGTATGTATAAATTTGAACAATGTGCTTTGAAAAGGCAACACCTACAAAAACCAAAATAACAAAATCATGGGTACAATTGAGTTCCTAAAACTGCAAAAACTTATCATAGAAAATAAATAGTGAAACAATAAAAGACCATCTTACCAAGAATAGAACCATCTGGGCCCCACACGCATCGATTGACTGCTACAGTGGCATCTTTGACCAAAGCTGACTGAATGACAAGAAGCCAAAGCATGTTAATTTGGGAGGCAAAAGTGGATCTTACAAGTTACAACCCAAAGAAGAAGAGAGCAAAATATGCTAAATTGAGGAAATAAGACTTAATATAGACATGCTCTTTCCATCCTGAATCAAGAGAAACCTATTAACAAACTCAAAAATAAGAAAAGAGAGTTATCGCGAGCTTCTTTATTGGGGTGTATTCTGATTTATGTGAAAAAAATGTTAATATGTGAACTGTGAAGTAAGATAGTTCACTGAACGATAGTATGCCGAGATCAAATAATATAAAATACAATACTAAATCGTTTGGCATCTCATTATAGGACAGGATACACACTTAAACGCCCATTTGTCCATGACTATTTTGCACTGTTTTCTGGGAAACTGTCTGGACATAATTTCCAGAATTCGGAAATAATGCTGTTTTCACAATTTTTGCTCCAAATCACTCAAAAAATTCAAAAACAACTCCTATTTGTATTCATGTAGAAATACAACTCCAATTTCCAAATACCATTTTCATTTCTTCTCCAAGTTTCACAATTTTTTTTCGGCGGGCAAAGAAGCAATATTAGAATTCAAAACCCGGAAGAAATTCTCACCTGGAATGGCATTGAGCATGCAGATATATCCCAAACCTTGAAGGACTTATGCACTAACCGTTCTCGAGATCCGACTTCCCAAATGCTAATGTCACCAACATTGGTACCCACTACATGGTGATACAGGAAAAGGTGGAAATTACGACCAACAGAAATTGAAAACCACGCAATGCCCCCTTCCCAACCATGGGTCTAACTTATAAAATATTCTGATATATAACAATTTTGAATAGGAATATGCACACAAACGCCCAATAATCATAATTATCCCTTCCCCTACTAAGATGGGCCAGTCAGAATCAACCTAGAAGCACAGTCTGTTGTTGTGGATGGAAATCCATGCTCATAACATTAGATCCTTGGCTAAGGTTCCGCACAACAGTTTTGGGGAGGTCATCCGGTGAATACATATTGGGAGGATGAGTTGAACCAGAAAATGATACCTGGAGAATTTTAAAAAAATGAGTTTGCTTGTCTTGTTAATCAATTCGATAATGTAATCTCGCAAACTTGTTATTCCATCATATATTTCATCTCACCTCATCAGATTGACCGGCACGCATTCGTTTCATCAAATGCTCTGAATCAGCCATTTGAAAGTCCATTCCAGGACCGCCTGGGTTAGTTCTTGGATGTTTTAGAAAGCCAGCTGATGACATTACAGTAGACAACTTTAGTTTAAGAAAAATACGAACTTTCTGGAAACGCAACCACAGTTTCCTCCAAACCAATAATAATATAACAGACCAGCGCCAGGAGCCTGCACAAGTCCAGGTGGACCAGGAGCAACAGCAGTGTGAGGCATAGAAGAGTTTGCACTTGACATCCACCCTGCGATGGCACTTGGGGATGGTGAAACAACTGGTTGGAATGGCTGTCATAAGAAACTAAAATAGCTGAGACACCACATGGAACATAACAAATAGTTTAGCATATAAGTAACAAGGTTTTACTGTAATAGAATAACATGTTAAATGAACTCTACTCACACTGTGAGCTCCAAGTGGAGGAAATGTCCCAGGCTTTGGAACTGGTCCAGCAAGAGGTGTATTTACAGGAGGAGGAGGCCGAGTTCCATTGTTAGAAGAGCAAGTATGATCAGTAAAAAGTGTTTTAATATCAGGATTTGGACGTGGATTCTTGCAGAGCTGATGCTGCCAGTTCAGACTGAAATCCAAATGACACAAAACTCAAAAATGTAGTCTCAACAAGAAAATTAGATTATCACAGAAGGGTGTTGGTCTCATCCTTAAAAATATCAACAGCTAATAGTGGCGTAATAATGGAGCCCCCAAGGAATTGCTTAGCTAGGAATAGCAACTAACTTGATACGCACTTCTAATTAAGGTAATCTTTAAAGGGTTGATGGTAGATGCGATCATGCCAAATCTCTTTCTCATATCATGTAAGTATACAAAGCATTAAACATCTCCATATAGATAACCTCAGTGGATTAAATGCAAGATACAAAGCATGCATTAGCACAGAACCTTTGATTAATCAATGTCCGCAGTCGTGAAGCTTTGAAAGAAGGAAAAGCTAACTTGTCACGGAACAGAGGGTTTGCCTCAATAAGCTTTTTTAGTTCTACCAACATAATATTTCTTGCCGACTTTGTATCCCCATATTTGGAGAGCTGCTCGTTCTGCCTAGGGACACAACAAAGATTTTCAATTAATAATCGACAAAAGGAAAGAGTACACATCATTTCAAGCCAAAATATGGTACCTGAAATTGTCAAGAGTCAATAACTGGGTGATCTCCTTGAAGAGATCCTCATTAAAAGAAGCAAAAACTTTAAGGTCCTTCACAAGAATCTCAACTGCTTTTACTCGATCATGCCTGGCAAATATATTTAAGAAACCAACCAAATGATTAAAGTTGCTGATGAAACTTATGGAATGATTTACTGGTAAATGACATTTGAACTCACTTGTCAAGAGCTTCGAGATATTTTTGCTTTCTTATTTCAAAGAAGATCTTCATTGAATAGCGATTGTCTTCAACCTTTGTGAACCCACTTAGGTATCGCTCAACTTCATCCCATTCACCAGCTTGCACTTGATCCTCAAAGTATTTCATGTTGAAGAAGAAACCAGATTCTTGCTCCAACCTAAAGTTGATATTCATGCAATTTTATGGTAAGATGGAACATGTGAAGAGAACAAGAGAAATAATATTACATCCCCTTAAGACTTAGGAGTTAATGTCATCTAACTTACTCTCTAGACTCTAGCTAAAATGAAATGGGAGAGAGTACAACCAAATAACCCAAAGGAAACAATCCTAAGATTTCACCATTAAGCGGAAAATTGCTTAAACAAAGTAAATCTAAATCTACTCAAGGTGATCAATTGGCTACATCAAATATCGAGTCCAATGGAAATGAGATAGGAAGGAAAAATCAATTTTAGAATACTAAAATCACATTTTGACGGCTAAATTATATTGGCATGTGAGTTTTAATGATAAAAGGCTTGATAGAGAAACTTACTTATGAACTGTCTCTTTGAACTTCTCCTCATCCAAAAACTGGAGGATTAAAAAAACCAGTTCCCTACTCAAGAAGTTAGACATGGTAACAGCTCCAGGAACCCCTAGCCACTCCAGTGCAAATATTTGGAGGTTAATTAGCTAAAGCAAATAAAAAGCGACCAAATTTTCCACTCCAAGTACTTAACCTAGATCACTTCCCAACAACTAAGAAAATGCTCATACCAAGAGTGCTCAAATTTTTGAAATAGTAACTGTTATAAGCTGAAAACACAATGTACCAACACCAAGGGTCCAACAAAATCACTTCAATGGTCTTTCAGCTTCCAGACCATACACATCAAACAGAAAAGCCAGTACTTCCTGCCTTCACAACCAAAATGCAATGCAATGCAAAAAATAACAAGAACTTCTCAAGTCAATGCATCCAATTCAAATCCCAAGAAGATGGGACCCCAAAACCCCAATTAAACCACCACAAAAACAAAGCTCAAAACTTTCTTGGAAAATGAGCTCTCCTCCAAACACCCAAAAACCTCAAATTCCTAACACAGACTCATAAAAATCCAATCTTTAAACTACCCAAATATTAAACAAACAAACCCACTTTAATTTTCCTATAAAGAACTCATTTTTCTCAAAAACCAACAAGAATGAGAGCAAAAAGGGATTCTTTTCAGATCTGGACGCCTAAAATATCTGAACAAGAATGCATATGTTGAAGAGTTAGATGCTACTTTCCTTGTTTATGACAACCCACATGATGTTTAACAATGCAAAAGCTAGGGTTTTTTTTTCTCTTTTTTTTCCCTCTGTAGAAAAAGAGGACTAAATACTGAAAGGGACTTCCTTTGTTTTTTCCCTTTTTTTTCTTTGCAGATAACCACCCACTACTACTTCTCTTTCTTTCCCTTCTTTGTATTCACTCTTTTTCTCTCTTTCCATATATATATATATGTATATACTGTATTTTATGTCTATATCTATACACACATAGCATGTGTTCCAAATTTTTGTACTCATTGTTGCCTTTTATTTAGAGGGATGCATGGGTTTTTGTTGGGTTTTATGACTTTTTACTTTCCTTAAAAAACCACATGAGTGATCTCAAACTCTTTGCAGATTGTTAAAATGACAGTCTGGTGAGGATAAGAGAATGTCACACAATATGTTGTATTGAAGACTTGGAAGTTTTTTTAAAAAAAAAAAATTCTTACCTGGTGTTCGGTGTCCATATTAAAGTCAGATTATATCTAAATCCGTATCGAGTAGAGCTCCATTTGGATGAAGCATACTCTACTAAGAATTTTTCTATTTTCAGAGTTTAACCCAGAATCTCTAGTTAAAGGAGATACACGTGTTTAATTTTAATTAGTTAATGTTGGATATAATGGGAAAAATTGGTAAACTAAGGGAGTGTTTTGATTGGTTTTTTCAAGTAACTTGTATAGTAAAAGCCAAAAGTCATGAATTGAAAATCATAACTTTTGACTTTGATTTTTTTGAAATTTTTTCAGCTTAAAAAAGTGTTTAAAAGTATTTTTTTTTGTGTGTTATGAAACACTTTCAAAACTCAATTACTTAAAATTCAAAGGTAAAAAATATATCAATTCAAATATCCACTAAGTACTATTATTAGTATCAATTTATATGATATAGTTTGATTTGATACGAAGTTAAATTTATAATTTAAAATAAGTCATACATATTTGAGTGAGTATAAGTTATTTTATTAAAAAATAAATATTTAAAATTACATAATTATTAAAATTCTTTGTATTAATGAACTAAAAAAGGACATAAATTGAGACAAATTGAGTAATATTTATTTTGTTGTTTTTTTTCTTTGGATAGCTCAAGCAAACACCAAAAGAGGAAAGATTATTTTTAACTTTTTTTTCAACCAAACTGCCTCATAATTAAATCATGTCCTTTTGATGTGATAATTATTTAATCTTTTGTTTTTATGATGAGTATACATTTTATCTATAATTGAAAAATAATATTTTATTAATAGATTCATAGTGAAGATAGTATTAAGTTCATCATGTATTTTATAAAAAAGATATGAAAAGTATACACCTTTTCAAAAGTTTAGATTAGACTTTAATTTTTAATATATCATATAGGGGTTGATGATTGATGAACAAGTCGCAGTAAAATTTATAATACAAAATTAAAAAGAAGAGATTAGTAGATAATTAGATATGTTTTAATAGTGAATATTTGATTAAAATTAAATTTATACAGTATAGTTTATACAAAGCATGTGGTTGATTTTACACTAAATAAATTGAGATAAATTTTATTTTTTAAATTTAAATTTCTGTTTAATGAAATTGAAAGGACATTTTTATCATTTTAATATTTTCTTTTGAGATAAATAATTTTAAAATTGTTATTTCATTTTAGGTACGTGCAAAAATAATATCATAAATATGACATAAGTAACCTCAAAAAAAAAAAAGTAATTATAAGTGTAGAATCGAATCTTATATTTTGTACTCTAAATTATTGCCATTATGGAAGGTCAATCTTTTGTTTCGTTATTTGTGAGTTGAAATTAAAAGAATAACTATAAGTGTAGCATCGAATTTTATATTTTTAACCCTAAATTATTGCTACTATCTTTTACCTTTGAAAACAAATAAAATATTATCCCCTCCATTCACTTTTAGTTATAAAAAAATTTCTAATTTTATTTTGATTTTTACTTGTCAATTTTTACAAATTAAGGTAGGATATATATTTTTTCCTATTATATCCTTAAGTTATTATCATTGAGTTATTGACTTTGAAATATATAATGAATGAACCCTATCGATTAATAGAAATAAAATGATAAACTTACTATATCAATAATTATTTTTTTAATAAATATATCAACTCAAAATAAACGAAAGGAATAGGAATTAGTGGCTCTTGTTTATTTTATTTTTTTAATTTCTCATTCTATTTAGTTTTCATGTTAGAATCTAATTAAATTTGTATGCATGTCAGATATTAATGATTTATTATTTCTTGCAGATCCAACAATGCATTTTTATACTTTCTTCGTCTTATTTAATAGTTAAAATTTTCTAATTTAATTTTTATTTTTATTGATATTTTTGATAAATTAAGAAAGGACAATCTTTTTTCTCGTTTTTAATTTATTACCATTTGAATTAACATCTTTAAAAAATATAATTAATAAATATATTTGAAATTCTATCAATTAAATAGAAATAAAATATTAAATTTATTATATTAATTTTTTAAATTTATATGTCAACTCAAAAATTGACAAATAAATAAGAATGGATGGAATAGTTCTTTAGTAAATATGAATATGATTCCTTTCATCACCATAGTAATTCCATATTTTTAAATAGATTATTTTATAGTTTAAACAATGAATAAAATCCAAAGTGTAAAGTGGCAAAATTCATCTCCTTTTCAGCACTTTCCTCGCCGTTTCCTTATTCCAACTTTTTTTCCCTTAATTAAGTGGGGATCAAAGGATAAACATAAAACAAAAGTTTTCCCTAGTGGAATAAAAGATAAAAAAAAAGTCTTAAAATAGTAAGAGAAAGTAGATAGTGTCCCTGAACTTGAGGACTCACCAAGCTTTTCTTTGAGTAAGCGCACAATCCACGT
>JAOTQJ010000102.1:19099772-19123183 GCA_025642045.1 Solanum sejunctum
CCAAAACAACCAGCATTTTTCACAGGAAGAAATGAAGCTGAATCAAACTCATCGGGTATCAAAGCAGAACAATGTTCTGTTAATGATCATTCCATCACTGTCATCGAAGCAAGATAATATTAGAGACGTTGTCTTGCTGTACTCTGTTGTGCAGCACTCAGTAACTTTACATGGAAAACGTGTTTCCTTATGGTATAGATTAGTCAGTTTTTCATGTGAAATGACTTGCACCAGAATTCAAATGTATTGACACTAATTGAAACATTTTAATTTTTTCGCTTTGTCATTTTCTCTCTTAAATGCATCAATGTGGTCCACAGTGTATTTCGAAACACAACTATAGAGAAAAACCCAAAAGCCAAATAGCAAACACCAGAGAAATATATATATATGAGAAAGAAAAAAGAAATTAGAAAAGTCAAAGGAACAGAAACCAAATGCAAATTGAGTTCACATTTCCACAAGAAACATGAAAGAATGTCTCTTTCAACATGCTTTCCAACAAGTAAGGTAATATTTCTACTCAGACAAGTCTTCAAAAGTTTTAGCTGAAAACTGTATAATATAATTGACTATTGTCCAATGCATTATTGGCTTTGCACAGTAAACAACCTAATAAGGAATAATCTATTATTATCTGCAACAACATTTCTTTCTTTCTGGCTGTCAAAATGAGATCTTTAGCCAATTCCATTTTCTTTCTCATCTTGATTTCATTCTGCAGCCAAACATGTATCATTAGCATTCCATCTGTAGCTGCAATAACCTCAATGAAGCCCGGCGATGTACTCAACCATTCACAAGTACTTGATTCAGAAGGTGGAAAATTCAAGTTGGGATTTTTCACTATCTCACAAACAAATAAAACTTATCTTGGAATATGGTATGCAGGTGATCCATTAGAGAAGAAATTATGGATAGCCAATCCAAATACACCTATATTGAACAATTCAGGATTGCTCACTATAGATACTACAGGAACATTGAAAATCACCAGTGGAGGGAAAACAGTTGTGAATATTGCCCCTCCTTTATTGACAGGAAGTTTAATAGCTAGGCTTCAAGATTCTGGAAATTTTGTGCTTCAGGATGAAACTCGGAAAAGGACTTTATGGCAAAGCTTTGATCATCCTACCAGTTGTCTTTTACCTGGTATGAAGCTTGGTTATAACCTTACCACAAGGCAGAATTGGACTTTAACTTCTTGGTTGGTTAGTAGTAAAATTCCGGCATCAGGGGCTTTTACCTTAAGTTTGGAGGCAATTCAAGATATATTTCAGTTAGTTGTTCGTCGGAGGGGTGAGATTTATTGGACTAGTGGGGCTTGGAACAATCAAGGTTTTCCATTCTTACCTTCATTCCATGATTCTGCTACTGTTTATCGGTACAATCTCAACTTGGTATCCAGTACTGATGGGATGTTCTTTCAATTTGAGGCTACACAGGGAAGCTTCCCAAGTCTTGAGTTGTTTTCAGATGGATCTATTGTTGCTGGAGACAGCATTATATACACCCGTTATAATAAGTTCTGTTACGGTTATGAAAGTGATGATGGATGTGTCTCTAGACAGTTGCCTGAATGTCGAAAGGGTGGTGATAAGTTTGAGCTAAAGAGAGGAGACTTTATAGACATATCTGGTACTACTGCTGCTTATTATGATAACGCAAGCATTAGTCTTGGTGATTGTATGCAGAAGTGCTGGGAACACTGCAGTTGTGTTGGATTCACCACTCTTAGCAGCAATGGGACAGGCTGCCTGATTTGGAACGGAAAGAGGGATTTTCGAGTCGATGAGAGTGGTAATGCAGTTCAAAGATATGTTCTGGTTTCACCAAAATCACCTAAAGGTTAGTCTTTACGTTTATGAACTAATTTTTTTGGTCGAATGAACACATCTTATTGCAAACACCCAAAAACAGAATACAGCATTTACTATGTAAAAAGCTACAATTGACCACAGCTAAACAAATTTAAAGCTCTTCTATCATTCCCTATCTTTACAGTTTTTCAATTTTCAATATGTAGACTGTATAATTGAAGAATCGACGGTATTTTTTTCAACATGCTACGTGTGCAGGAAAAACTTGGATATGGATAGTGTTATCTATAGTCATCACAATGCTAATATGTGGTTTCATTTGCTTCATCAAAAATAAAATACTCAAACTACATGGTAAGTCTTTGGAAAAAGATTTAATAACTAATATGTTGTTTATCAGTTAATTTAAGCATGTATGCATATCCACATACTTCTCTTGCATAGATAAGAAAAGAAAGGAGGAAGCGCATTTACGTGAGTTGAAAGCAACAGACAGCTTCAACAACACAAATCTGAAAGAAGAAGATGGAAGGGAAGTACAAGATTTGAAGATATTTAGCTTTGGATTGATATTGGCAGCCACAAACAACTTCTCGAGTGATAACATGCTTGGAGAGGGTGGTTTTGGACCTGTTTATAAGGTACATTTTCAGTATGTTATATGAACCCCAAAAACTTCCGTAGTACTCTTAGTATATAAAGTAATAACCCATAAAAATGTATGAAAGGGACAATTTACTGATGGGAGAGAGGCTGCGGTCAAGAGACTTTCAAGAACATCAGGTCAAGGGCTGGCGGAGTTCAAGAATGAGCTTATACTAATTGCCAAAGTTCAGCACAGAAATCTAGTTCGAGTTCTAGGATGTTGTATTCATGGAGATGAGAAAATGTTGATATATGAGTACATGCCCAACAAGAGCTTGGACTTCTTCCTTTTTGGTTCGTATCCATTTCAAAATAAGACCTAATCTTTCAAGCAATTGTTGAAAATTTTGATGAGATACTTTCAGTCATTGACAGATCCTGAAAGGAAGAAGCTACTGGAGTGGCAGAAGCGGTTTGAGATTATAGAAGGAATTGCTCAAGGATTACTCTATCTTCATAAATACTCAAGAATGCGAGTGATACATAGAGATCTAAAGGCCAGTAATGTGCTCTTGGATGAAAACATGAATCCTAAGATATCTGATTTTGGTATGGCAAGAATTTTCAAACAGAACGAGACGGAGGCAGTGACTCGCAGGGTTGTTGGGACATAGTGAGTTAAGCTTATTTTTGGATATATAACTAGAGAACATGTATGCATATTCACACTGACCAAGTGGAAATGTTTTCTACACACAGTGGTTACATGGCTCCCGAGTTCGCTATGGAAGGAGCTTTCTCTATCAAGTCTGATGTCTTCAGCTTTGGAGTCTTAATGCTGGAGATTTTAAGTGGTAGGAGAAATTCTAGCTTACAACAATTCAATCGTCCGCTCAACTTAATAGGTTATGTAAGTGTTTCTTGACATCCTTTTTTATTTTTAAGTACTGAAGCCATAAAGTTTGAGATAATTGATCATTCTGGTTCAGGCATGGGAACTATGGAAAGAAGGGTGTGCACTAGAACTGAAGGATCCAGCTCTTGAAGAACTCTGTGACACTCAACAATTCTTACGAGTTATTCATGTCGGACTATTATGTGTACAAGGAGGAGCAACAGACAGGCCAACAATGTCTGATGTTATCTCAATGCTTGGTAATGAAAGTATGTCACTGCCAATTGCAAAACAACCTGCATTTTTCACAGGAAGAGATGAAGCTGAATCATATTCGTCCAGGAATAAAATAGAACAATGTTCAATTAATGATTGTTCCATCACTGTCATTGAAGCAAGATAAGATTAGAGATGTTATTTTGCTGTAAGAAGATTACAGTAGATCACCAAGTTTTAATGACCTCTACATCAACTTTTAGGCTCTTTTTTGTTAAGGTCTAAAAGCTAATTTCGCCTGCTTCAATATGGTTGATTTCAAACAAGTCTATCTTATCGCAGATGTAATAAACACACATAGTGGAGGAAGAATAAGCATAAAGAATGCAAAGTACAAAACAGCCTTATGAAATATTTAACAGTATCAAATGCACACTAGCACTGACTCACATTATTCTTGCACACAGATATATATATATACAAACAAAATCTAATAAAAGCGTCATACACAAATCTAAGGTTAAGCAAAGAGATTCAACTGACAAGGCCTGCAGATTGAAGTCCCAGCTGGATTTGTTGATCTCAAAGTTAATACATCAAGATGTTAACAAAGGGCGATTCAAAATATAAAGAAGTAAATATGCAAAAGATTAGTCTGGACAAGCTTGTTGAATCATAGTTCATGGGCTGTTTCAATTTTGCTAGTCCTTGGGAACAACGTATGATAACAGACATTTTAGAATCATATTAGGTCCAGTCCAGGAGGTATAGTGTACTTGACCACCTCAAATTAAATCCTATTTTCCGTATATTTATAACAACAATTGGATGCAATTGCGGATGTAGACTATTTATGAATATTTCGCCTCCTTTATTGACAGGAAGTTTAGTAGCTAAGCTTCAAGATTTCTAAAAATTTTGTGCTTCAGGATGACACTCGGAACACGACTTTATGGCAAAGCTTTGATCATCCTACCAACTGCCTTTTGCCTGGTATGAAGCTTGGATATAACCTCACCACAAGGCAGAATTGGACTTTAACTTCTTGGTTGAGTTTTAGTGGAATGGAGCTTTTGCTTTAAGTTTGGAGGACATCCAAGATGCATTTCAGTTGGTTATTCGTCGAAGGGGAAAGGTTTATTGGACTAGTGGGGCTCGGAACAATCAAGTTATTCCATTCTTACCTTTATTCCATGATTCTGCTACTATTTATCAGTACAATCTAAACTTGGTATCCGATAAAGATGGGATGTTCCTCCAATTTGATGCTACACAGGGAATCTTTCCAAGTCTGGTTTTAGAATTTAATCCTTTATTCCATAATTGTTGTTGCTATTTTTATCGCGTTACTATATGGTTTCATCTGCTACATTATAACGAGAAGACGCAAACTACAAGGTAAATCACCAAACTGTGGATTTAGAAGCTAGTATGTTGTTTATTCAATTATTTTAAGCATGTGTGTATGTCCACATACTTTTCCTACATAGAAGAGAAAAGAAAGGAGGAAGAGTAGATACGTGAGTTGACAGCTGTGGACAGCTTCGACATCACAAATCTGAAAGACGAAGATGGGAGGGAAGTGCACGATTTGAAGATATTTAGCTTTGGATTGATATTGGCAGCCACAAACTACTTCTCGAGTGGTAACAAGCTTGAAGCAGGTTGTTTTGGACCCAATTATAAGGTATATTTTTAGTAGTTAAGCCTATTCATTTCTTGATATAGATCTGGAGAACGTGTATGTATTCACACTGACCAAGTGGAAATTTTTTTTCTATCCTCTACTCAGTGGTTACATGGCTTCCGAGTTTGCTATGGAAGGAGCTTTCTCAATCAAGTCTGATGTCTTCAGCTTTGGAGTCTTAATACTGGAAATATTGTGAGTGGTAGGAGAATACTAGCTTACAACAAATTGATCGTCCACTCAACTTAATAGGTTATGTAAGTTTTCTCGACATCCTTAGTTCTCTAATGTAACTAAATTTTACGAAGTTCAACAATACTGATCATTCTGGTTCAGGCATGGGAAACTATGGAAAGAAGGGTGTGGACTAGAACTGAAGGATCCAGTTCTTGAAGACCTTTGTGACACTCAACAATTCTTACGAGTTATTCATGTCGAACTATTGTGTGTACAAGAAGACGCAACAGACAGGCCAACAATGTCTGATGTTATCTCAATGCTTGGTAACGAAAGTATGTCACTGCCCAGTCCAAAACAACCAGCATTTTTCACAGGAAGAGATGAAGCTGAATCATATTTGTCCACAATCAAAACAGAACAATGTTCAGTTAATGATTGTTCCATCATTGTTTTTGAAGCCAGATAAGATTAGAGATGTTATTTTGCTGCAATAGTTCACCAACAAATCGTGCACAAAGTTACATTGACGACTTGAAGTACGCAAACTTCATCTCTACCTTGTGAAAGATAATTACAATATAATGTATAAAAAAGTTCACTTGATGAATATGAAGTGCCAATATACATAGTGGAGAAACCAAGAAAACCATTACTCAGAAAAACTAATGGATATGGTTTTTACTCTTCACTCAACCACCACATTGATATTTATACCACTAATGTGTATATATATATACTAATCTCTTTGGTACATCACCAACTATAGGAGTATAATATTCTTTTTACAAACCATAATATTCACCTTGTATACCTTAAATATACAAATTATCACATTGCAGCAGCAGAACCACGTTGGCCAGATTTTGATGAACCACCACCAGCAGCAGCCACCTTATTCCGCCGCCTAGATCTCCGTCCATAGCGGTGTTTCCGGTGGCTCCCACCAAACTTCATCTTCTGCCTAAGCCTTCCACTGTCCTTAAACAAGTCCCTTTCAGACTGAACAATCACACATTCCGGTGGTGGCACAGGGTACCTAATGTTATCATAACAATAAGAATAGTACATGTATCTTTCCCTAAAAAATTTCATGGATTTTTGTCTTCCCGGCGTCATGTTAGAATAATCTTGAGCAAGTAATTTGACAATCCTGTCAGTGCAATTTGTCGATGAAATTTGCTCGGTTGGATCAACTATGCATCCTTCAAGAACTAAGTCTTTAAGCTCTGTTGCAAAAGGTTCATGTTTATAGTCCACTTTAGCTTTGCCACCATTTGTAGCCCAAGAAGATGCATCCCAAATTGTGGCATATAAAGACATTGGTTTTGATGGAAAGTCACCTCCCATTGCTGGATTGCGATTTACTTCTCTTATCGGTGTTTCATCAACGTAAAATCTGTAAAAGAACAAACAAGATCAAGAGTTTGGGGGTTAGTAAAAAGACACAAAATGAAAAACAAGAACAAATCTTTTACCTTTTGACAATGAGTTTATAACTTTTAAAAGTAAGCAGAACTAGGCATCTCGAAAACAAAAAGGTTAAGTTACACTTGGTGTAATAAACTCTTCATGATATCAGTATGTGTGAGTTTAATCGTTTGATACTTATTACATGATTGCTTCAACATCTTAGGCAACTAAAAATGCATAGTGTTCATTGTCGAATCAGACCCTTAACTTCACGCTTCGACCAAATTGAAGTAACTTCAGCCCATGGCCTTCAAATATTCTGTCTGTATTGAAGGTCTATGAATGATCTGGTTAACTTTCTGGTCATGTGCAACTGTAAAGGGGACAGTTTTTAAAAGTTTCTTAAACCATTTATTATGATAATTCAAGAAGTTAAGTAAAGAACCATGAAAAACAAATAGAAGCATGTTATCAATGGAATACTAAGCTAAGATGCTCAATTTATTGGTTTATCAAATCATAGATTATATTGGAAAAATCACTAAATATTCACTATGGACTATGCTAAGTTCAAGTATCATGAAAATGTTTTAGAAGAGAAATATTGGCACATATCTACCATGATCATTGAGTGATTATAAGCTAGTCTCAAGAGCTTGAATGTCAAATAAACAAATCTATGCTTATGGGGCTTGATTTTTAAGACGAGGGTTATATAGCCTTTCTATCTTTACGTGGTAGTGATAAAGCCTGCATATATTTTTACCCTCTCTAGACCCCACTTGTGGGATTCTACTGAGTATGTTATTGTTGTTGTAAATCTATGCCTTTAATAATATAGTCGTAAGTCATTTTCCAAGAAAATCATACTCAATAAGGAAGAGTTAAGTCAATAATAATCATTCTCAACTTTAAAAACAACTTAAAAACTTTTAGCTTAGAAAAGGATGAATAAAAATTTCTAAAATAAATGTTAAACCTTCATTGTAGCTAAGAGGAGATTGATTTTGTAGTCTATTTTAAATGTTATTTTGGTATATTGACCCTTTAACAAGAGATGTTAGCATGATCATTTATTCCATTCAAATAGTAAGTACACATAAAAGATAATTTTTTCATCGCAAGTCACAAAGAAATTGATATTTCCTACTTATGTGGTCCTTTAAATACCGTTTTCTTAAGTTTAATATTCATTTTATAGGAATAAACAAACTTTATATATCCAGCTGCTCATACTATAAAACTTGATGTCCAATATTGTGACTATGTAAAACTAAAAACTTGTTACTAAGAAATTTTGTTGCAAGCAAATGAGATTCAGTACGAGTAATAAGTTCAAAGTCACGATTATTGACATTTTTAAATAAATATTTAAGTTTAAAGTCATGATTATTGACCTTTTTAAAAAAATTTAAAGTATAGACAAATTCTTCAAGTGTGTACATATATAATTAGTGCAAATGCCATTTGGAGAAGAGCAAATCACGCCAGTTTTCCAGCATCAAAGAATTTTTCTATAAAAGGGGGAAAAAAAGTAATATACCATAAATCGTGCAATTAGAACTGTACACTATTTAAAAAGAGTTGATAAAAATTATGTCTGTATATTTATCGACTTAATATAAACAGCAAATTTTTACTCGATAAAGGTCAAAAGAAACCTATAGAGCAATAAATTAACTTCCAGAAAACATAAAATTATAAGGCTTAATATTATCTTATTCAACAAAAGCAATAGGTTAACAAAATAATATGAGTGTCAAAACTTTTTCGAAAACCGAGTTGAAACCTTTCTTCCTTAGAAATTTCTCTCTCCGCGTTTGGCCAAAAAAGTGGGCACACTATTATTTGCAGCAATTTTTGTTGGCTAATGCTTTTCATGACAAAGAGAGTTATTATTACTCTCCCGTTCCATTTTTTAGTTATCACATATATTAAGAATAATTATCAATTTAAATATTTAAGAAATAGTTAATTATTTTTTTTCTAATTTTACCTTGGTAATTAATTCTGAAAAATGTGAAAACTCTATTATTAAAATTTATAAAAAGTAACGATCAATTTTTTTCTCTAACAAGGAAACCCCCATCTGCTACTCTTTGAGTGTGCACAGGATAAACTCACTCCTGTATAATAACTCACAAACTACATACGAGAGGTAACCCGCACTAGACAAGTCTGATGCAACAAGCTCGATCCAGAAAGTCCCGCAACCGCTGCTCTTGGAGTGTGCACCAAGGTAAACCCTCGCTCTTGTACAGTAGCTCGCAAACTACATAGGAGAGGTAATCTGCACTAGACAAGCCCGATGCAACAAATTCGACCTAGAAAGTCACGCAACCACTACTCTTAGAGTGTGCACAGGGTAAACCCTTGCTCCTGTACAGTAGCTCACAAACTATAGGAGAGGTAATCTGCACTATACAAGCCCGATGCGATAAGATCAACCCATAAAGCAAATCACTTGCTTTCGCTGGCAAAGAGTTTCGAACTTGACCTTCGTCTCAAGTCCAAACCACTGGACTACCCCGAAAGGTTAAAAGTACCAACTATTTTAATAGGATTATATTAGTTAAATTGCACCCCTTATAATTTTTTTTTTTTTTAAGAATTATGCTAAATCTGACAACTAAAATGGGATTGAGAAAATATATAAAAAGATCAAAATAATAAGGGATCCGCAGAGAGATAAAATCTCTCCACATCTAATTAAAGGTCTCTAATTTTACTTAGAATTAGTCGCCGGACAGTTCTGAATACCAAATGAATATACATATTTGTTTCCAGCAGACCCTCTTATCAAAAGCGATAAGTTAACAAACATCAAGTGTTAAAAAAACATTATTGGAAATCTAGAGGATTCAAAATTCTAAAGAAATTAATTATTGAATTTTAGATAAATTATGTTTTTATATATATCAAGTTTGAACTAAAACTATTGAGTTCCGATGAAGCTAAAAAAGTATTGAAACATCCTTACCAAAAAAAAAAGAAAAAATTTTGAAACACATAATTAAAAAGGAAAAAAGAGAAGGGGAACGTAAAGTAAGGTTTCTTACATGATGTTTTTTGGGGTCCAAAGAATGCTGTACTGATGAAACTCCTTGCTTGGATCAAACCACATTCTATACCTCTCTTCTCTTCCACGACTAACACTGCCATTTCCATACACGTTTGTCTGAAATCTCCATGGCTGACCATTCACATTTCCCAAAAACTCAATATCTAACTCGTCATGATTCTTCTCAAACGTGTCCACATTTGACGTCTACATAAACATAAAAAAATGGCTGCACTAAGTTTACACTATGAGCACAGTCCAAGAAAGAGTCGGACCACACTAGGATTATATTAATATAGTGCAACAACACTATAAGAAAAGTGATTTTATGTGTTGTTATCTTTCGTGTGCAAATTATATAGATGAATTTAAGATTTAAGTTTTATGAGTACTATAATATTTTTTTAGTTCTTACACTGAACCAAACAAAATTCCATTTTGAGATTATGAGTTTATTTTAATATATTATTACATCAAAAATATTAAGTTCGAACGAATATGATAGAAGTAAAATTGGACGTACGCATTAATTAATATTGTTTCAAGACTCTTTTTCCTATTATATATATATGTATAACTTATTTTAGTTCCAATGAACAGTGGTGGAATCACATGAACTAGTCAAAGGAGGTTCGTCATTTATTATATACATATTAAAATTTATTTTAATTATATATAAATAAATATAATTTTTCAGGTTCAGATAAACCGTTTGACAAAACGATAACTCTGCTACTGACAATAAACAATAGAAAATTGTAAGAAGATGCAACATAGTTCGATAATCAAACTACATGCATATTTTTCACGTAACTTTCTCCCATGCAAAATAACAAAAAATGCCTCTTCCTTCAAATTAATTAAAAACCACAATAGTCTTGTTGGTTTTAGAACATGTAAATGCATATATTACTATTGTGATTAAAATAGGTAGCCAATATCAAGATTCTTAACCAATATATACTAAATTTTAAAAAAGCATATATTAATAATTGGTTAGATACTTACATAAAAAGCGACAACGATGCCGGCAGTATAAATTGCTGGTAATTTAATACTTGCGCTAAAAAATCCATAATTGTAATATTCTGTTGAAATTACACCCGACCCTGCAATAAAAAAATAAATTTACATGAATTGACATTCATGTAGCAACATGGAGTGGAGTACTGACCAATCAAAAAATCATATGTTCAAAAACTATAGGTCGCGGAGATGAGAATGTTGAGATCAATATGTGCACACACCAGGGATAAGATTAGGAATGAGATTATACGGAGGAAGTTAGGGTTAGTCTCTCTAGTAGGCAAAATGAGAGAAACAAGACTGCGGTGATTTGGACAAATGTAGAGAAGAAGTATTGATGCTCAGGTGCGAGATGATGGATTTAGGAGTTATGATGAGGGGTACTAGAGGAGGTGATTAGACAGGATATAGAGCAGTTTCGTATCATCGAGAATATAATCTTAGATAAGAAAGAGTGAAGTTCGCATATTATAGTGGAAGGTTAGAAGACTTGTAGAGATAGGATGATTTCACGCCTTAAGGTATAGTAGGTTAGTAATCATGTTATTATATATTGTGTGGTTTATTATAGGTCATTTATTTTGTAACCTTTATTGTGTATGTGTATTTTCATTTGTTATTCATTCTAATCATTTCATATTTAATATTGAGATAATTTTTTAAGATGAGGGTGTTTTGAAAACTATCATCTCTATCTCTATGAGATAGTCGCAAGGTCTACCTATATTTTTCCATCTCCAACCCCATTTGTTGTTATTGTTGATATTCATGTGGCAGCAACAACATACTTAGTGAAAATTTAGTGCAATTTTTGAGAAGAATAGAAAAATACTCAAATAATTGTGAAAACGAAGTTGAATAAAATTAATTACCTGAGAAACGATTAAGGAGAAGACGAAAACTTCGATCATCAGGAGATCGTTCAATATTGAAATCACTAAAAAGAGGGGAATAACCTTCTTCGAATGTGATCGTCGATAGATTAAATGCCTTATGCGTCCTGTTCGCCGCCGTCTCAGCCGCCGGAAAAATATACAACAACAAAAGGAGAGAGAATGGTGTTATTGATTTTGATAGAGATGAAAGAACTCGATAATCCATGTTTTTTTTTCAATTTTTGGTTTTGTAATAGTTTTCTATATACATATACATATACATATACATATATTGGGTTTACTCTCTTCTCCGTTAATTATACAGAGTTTTCTTCTCTTCTCATTTTTTTTTTCTTTGGATTCATAAAAATGGTAACAGAATATGCAGCCATGAAGAGAGAGGAGGAAGAGCAAACGAGAGATTTGGCATGTTTCGGTTTTGAAGGAGCCAATTACGGAAAGTCCTCCTGGTTGGGGGTTATTTACCAAATTGCCACGTGATTTTTTTAAATTTTTTTCTACGTGGAAAGGAAAATTATGATTGGGCCGTTCGACTCATAATTTGATGTCTCTAATTAAGTTTTGGTAATGTAGAAAACCTTTGTTAAAGTGTTGTTCTTAGGTAGATCTTGCAATGCGCGAATTTAAATTGCTTCAAGACTAGATTTGAAGGCGTTCTGTTTGATAAATACCAAACACTATGTGAAAGGCAGAGCTGTAAATTGGCAACTGAAAAGGAAAACACCATCAAGTGTTGCTTGTGTTTGTACACAACTCAAATACTTTTACACTAACCATATTTTGTTTTACTCCTACCTATCATAACAAATAATTTATTTCAATTTTGCACATAAAAATTCTTTGTATTACCGACGTATATATCAATTAAAGTCTCCACGTATTGTTTTAGCATTTATTCTACAGTTTACAATTATGAGTTGTCTGGTAATTGGTAGAGTGTATAACAATTTGGTTGAATAAAGTGTATTATTAATACTGAAATTATTTCTTGTGCAGTGTTTGATTTGATGTATTAAAAATAGCATTGTTTACAAAAATACCGTCCACAAATATTATGGAAAGGATGTGAAATAGATTTTGAGGAGCAAGTATGCGTCTTTAGCTATGCTAATGCATGCAGTAAAATTTCTTGCATTGCTAATACCATGATTTTCCATGTACTAGTTATACATAGGCATAATGCCAAATAGAGCGACAAGTAATGCTTATTATACGTGTTGAAAAAGTGGTACAAGGCTATTATTGCATTACATTATTTTTGGGGATTACAAAAATGAGCATTTGACAAAAGTAATTACCAAAAGAAATGATCATTCGCTATAAGTCTTGTATAGTTAGTAATATATTTCAGTCAAGCTATATTCATTTTGAGATGATCACTTGGATAGCAAGTCTTAAGTCATCATTAGGCGACTGTCTAGACCTAGATCAAGAAGGTCAATGTATGTAAAATACAATATACAACAATGATATCTTTCCTTTATTTTCTTCATGTAGGTCCAGTGATGGAAGAACTAAATTCAATCTTGCATCAGAAAATCATTTCACTAAAGCTTTTGGCTTTTCTAGTTTTCTAGGTGTAGCATAGATGAACATGCCACCCCACTTCTAATTCTGGCATCATGAAACTTCCAAAACAACACAAGAAGTTACAAAACTTCCTCAAATAAATATAACTGACCTGGCAACTCCTTATAGAAAGGCTGCATTAGCTGGCTGCAATCATGGATGAGATTGAGTATGAAAGAAACTCACTTCACTGCAGTGATGATTACCTGCAAACATCAGCATGCGTGCTTTTCTCTTTCACAAGGTAAAATAAGTCAGATACCTCAATCATTTTGGGGCTAAAGTTATGGCACAAACTGTATATGCTAGAAGCTTCCACTAGAACTGTAATGATGGCTCCATGAGATCACCAATATATGTATACAATAGATCCTCGGCTCAAATTACATATCCAGACTGTTTACAACAGATGCTCGGCTCAATAAAACATATCAAATTAAGTATATATGTATAAGGAACACCAATATCACAAGGACTCCACAGCTCTACTGTTCAACAGGATATAAGAAGCTGACGACAGAAATACCATTGCCGGATGATAATAAAGTAAACAAATATTGAGGACCAAAGAGGAAACAATAACCTTTTTTCTGAACTTTTAAATTGGCTGTTCGATGACCAGGGAGGCCCCTTTAGAGGAACCATTGCCTGTCTGTCCCTTGTGTAGCAGGAGTAACCACTCTTGCTCCGGGAGCAGCTCGAACAGCCAAATGAGCCGGGATTGGGACCCATGCCTAACCTGCATAGCCAGTTTTCAGATGTTATGGAGGCATTTACCTAGGTTTCCTCGACAAGTAGATGTTCACCTTAAAGACCTGAAGTGATTGTGCATTTTCTCACACTGGAAACCAGCATTTTCTGAAGTTGGAAGCTTAGAAATTGGGATTTGTATCATACAGAAAACAGTATACGCATAAAAAATGTGGATATGAGCCTGATGAGTATCAGATACAAACTGCATGCTTAGTGTGTTCGAACGAGTAAAAAATATACAGAGCTAGAATATAATAATTACTTCCTGTTGAAGTATGAAACAATATCTCTAGCTATTAATAAAGTTGTATTTAGACTCAACATAACTTTCTGCCTCCCATAAAAATGATCCAAAAGCAACTGCCTCCAGCACCAGCATTGTCAGACCAGAGTATGTAACAGACAGAACTTCATCATTAGATACATCTAGGGTACCATCACCAGAAACTTTAATATCAGGCCTTCCAAATAATGCCTGTGTCTGCTTTTCAATCACACTAATTGCTTCCTTTGATCTTAAGGTTGCATATCTCTGTAATGTCTCCGCGTCCAAATACATCACATAGGATCTCAGTCTCTCTGGTTTACCCTCAATATCAGAAACCGTAAAACCTTCTCTGTCACCATCTTCAGGGTACATTTCTATCAATGAATCTGGATCCCATAATTGTCTTGGTGCTGCTGGCTCATCAGGATTTGTTGAGATCTGGAAACTCTCAGGAGGTTTACTCATAGTTCTCTCTAGTTGATAACGTTCGTCAACCCTTTTGAGGAAATACCCATACATAATAGAAGCAGCATAGAGCTTACCAAGTTTGACTTTGCTCATTTGAACAATGCTATCGAGAGGCCCCACAGCACGCTCACCAAGAACTAAAGATATGTGACTGATGATCATTTCAAATGCATCAGGGGAGTGTACAGATTCTAGCTTCTGCTCTTGATTTGGCCAAAAACCCACACTTCCAGTAGGATCTGATGTTTCAGATATTTTTGGGATCATTGAAATGTCATTGTCTACAAATTTATGTACAATTAAGCAGTACAGAATCTCCTCTAGTACTTTCCGCCTTTCTTTCTCTCTGACTTCAGCTATTCTCCTAAAATTCAAAATGTATTTATCAGTCATATCCATATAAATAGCCTTGGTGTTATGTTTTCTGTTGGGAAGGAAACAATTACTGAAATATGTCACCCTAATCAAACATAAAGAAGGAAAGGTCGAATAAATTACTTCTGGAGGACATCTTTAGATGAAGACTGATTTTCCTTTAATTGGGAATCTCTTTCATTCTGAAGGTTCTCCAGCTGCTGTTCAATAGCCGCAGGAAGCAGATGGGGATTGGTTTGCAACATCTGTGCTAAAAATTGACCAACAGCTGAATCCAACTGAACAGGAGCAAGTGGGACCAAATCACCTCCTGAACTTCCTGATGCTGTTGCTCTTGTCGTCCAGCTTCTGGTTTGGGCCTTTCCTAGTCCAATTCCTAGCCTCGGAACAGTAAAAAAGGGAGAGCTCTGCAGAAGGAAGTAAAATTACTAAAGGCTATAAATGTAAGATAGCTAGAGGTACTATAGAAATTTCTCTTGTGAGATACTGGTGGCTAGAAAGTACTGCACCTTTGTGACCCTCCATCAAGAACATCAACACACAGTTGTATAATCAGCTAAATGATCAAATTGAACTATTTTTTTTACTGCTTGAGGACAGATGCATCACATGAAGCTGCAGAGAATACAATGGCACACATACTATTAACCACACAACCCACCACCACCACCCACCACCCACCCCCAAAAAAAAGGAAGGGGTAAACAAGGAAACAGCCCTTAAATCAGTCATCAGATTAAATATTTCCAAATTCCGTCACTCAAGCATATAGAACGGCAAACATTAAGTTCAAATTTAACTCAAAACAGAACTCTACTTTTAGTCATAGATATACTTAAAGGAGAAAAATGCAAATTTCATGTCTTTTTGGACTGATCAAACAAGTAACCAAAACAAACTGGATGTTTTATGCACTGATTAACCAATCCTTCTAAAGAGCAAACCTAAAAGACAATCTCAAGAAGATATCTTTATACATTTTAGTTAACCAAACCACACGATGTTCAGTAACAAGTGATATAGCTTGAAATATTAGTGATCGATTTCCTCAATCACATGCATAAAGCAACCACCTCTATATCAGTCACTTTCATGCTCCTAAAAGACTATTTCTATTGTTTTACCAATTCAATGTTAGTTACATGAAATGAATTCAACTTTTAATTGCTGACTCGGAGAGAAATTCATAACTGGCACTGTGACATAGATCTACTTTGAGGATTTCCAAATTGAAAATATACCAATTCAGCCTACTTGATGTAACCTCTTGTACGGTTGTACCTTTTTTTTAAAATAATGGTAACAATATTCATCAGCTTAGGGAATGCTGGCCACCCTATTTAGAAGTTGTAAGCAGAGACAAAAAATCTTGTACATCTTACAAGAATTAATCACATATCTTCACAGGGAACCCATGAAATCTTCCAAGGATTCATCATCCTCTCTAAAGCTTTCTTTACACCAAAAAGACAATGACAAAATACATTTTATTATCATCTTGCTAGACTATTTCAATTCAACAATTTCTTGCAAAATCAAAGAGTAAGCAAATATTCTTTCTCAAATCTATGAACCAACATTTTTTGTATTCAATGCAAGTGCATACCATCTTAAGCTTGGGGCATTCTAAGTACATTCAAATCTGCATAATCCTCGTCATTAAGCTTTTATATACTGTAGGTGTTAATCAAGGAAGTAGTACACACCATATTTCTACATCACCTTAGCCATAATCTGGTAATCCAAATGGTTTTATTTGCACATTCTCGCTTACACCGTAAAAAAGCGTTCATTAACATTAAAGGACGGAGTATTCTGGTTTAATTAATTCAATAATTTAACAAAATAAACTATCTAATTCACAGTAATTAGCATATGCTGATGCTCAATATCAATTGTTTGAATTGGACTATCTGGGCTCACTCTTCAACCAAAGTTCTATTTCAACTAAAATAGCATAAAAATACACAAATACTGCCTAATTTTCACCTGTCAAATAGTCTTCATAAACTCAAACAAGTATTTTTCCAGCTATATTGAGATAACACTTCGTCTAGTCTCAATTAGTACAGCGAATTTATGATTGTTTTTCCAAACTAGGCATATTTCTTTTTCTCTTCTTTTCCCCCCCTTTATACTTGCAGTATCAGAAACGCTAACCAGAGCACTAAAAAGCCAAAATAGCTACACCATGAAGCTATAAACAGTATAACTAAGAAGCTTACTTTGGAGAAAGAAGGAGCGAGAAAAGATTTGGAGTCGGAAAATGCATAGGAGTGTTTCAAACCGCCGGTAGCTGACGGAAGAGCAACGGACACGTCAGCGATCATTATGGACATTTGCGTCAACTATTCCGGCAACTGTGGGACCCGTGGTTCTCCGGGGAACGGGAGGAATCTTCTGGTGGTTGCTGCGTCTGTTGCTAATTTAACGGTAGACCCGCAATTTTTCTGATTTTTTGAAGTGGTTACGTGGCTTTCAAACTTAAGTATCTAATCTTCTCTCCAATTTCTTCCTCTTTATTTATCCTTTTTAATAAACTTCCTAAATTGTTTATGTCAAATCACATGTAGGGGCGAGCAAAAATAGGCGAAAATTAAATAATTTGCCGTTGATTTTTGATCATCAGATAAGATATGATAAAATTTGATCTCATAAAAAAATATGATCTAAAATAGAAAGGAATGGAGGTTGCGAATTAAAATATCAAGCTAATAGATTAGTAGAGTTAAGTGAATATCTGACCTTAAGGTATGATTGGATAATAGAATTAGTCGTGCTTTTTATATTTAATTTTGTCATTATCCATCATATATATGTTGATTTTATCATATTTATACACTATCACGTGTTTTTCGTTGTTAGTCGTTCTTTCTGTTTCCTTCTCTTTTTTTTTCCCTTTTTCTATATCTAGTTTATTCTGCTTATGGATTTTTGAGACAAGGGTTCCCAGAAAATTTCTCTACCTTGTGAGCTAGTGGTAAGGTCTGCATACATTTTACCCTCCTCATATACCACTTGTGTGATTCCATTGGGTATATTATTGTTGTTGATTTTTGGTGTTTCGATTTGGTGTTAATTCTTTTTTTTTTCAAAAACTTCAAGGAGTCGTGAAATCACGGTACATCAAAAAATCAAAATTTTATTAAATAAATTTAAAATAATATTTTAAAGTATGTTACTTAATGCTTAATATATTTTTTAATTTTGTGTTTTTGACCCAAAAATCAAAATATTTGATTTTTAACCCAACCCAACATTCGAATTTGAGTACAATGTTTAAGTGTTTATAGTGCATGATGCACATTGTTTAATCGTTTATTTATTGTATATTAAAAGCGTGAACGTCCTTAGAAATGTTATTTTTATTTGTTGCTCTTCATTAAAAATTTAAATGCTTTGCTTTAGATAAAATTATTTTTTTACTATTTTTCTAAATTTATAATTTTTTTTCTTTTATTTATTTAGTTTCAAGGTTCACTTTTGGATTAGAATTTCTTTCTATTTAGAATTCACTTTTGATTTAGGAATATTTTATCTAAATAATTAAGTAAAATTTTGAAGATCAAATATTTTGTTAATAAAAGTATGTTATATGACAAATTTTAAAAGAAAAAAGTTTCAACTCTTTTTCACTTTAGTTTTAATCAGTTAATTATTCAACTCCAAATTATTACTTTATGTATTCAAAAACTATTAACATATCTATAGTATAAGCAATTGAATTGATTTTTTCATCTTTGTTGTTTTACAATAAATTAAACTATTATATCAAACTAATAGTATTTATTTAATTTTGTTTACATGAATATTGTACTCCTTCCGTCTCATTTTGTGTGTCACCCTTTCCTTTTGATTCATACCAAAAGAATGTCACTTTACTCTAATTGAAAATAATTTATTTTTAAAATTTTCTTTTTAACCTTAATGAAATGATTTTCAGCCATACAAATATCTAATAATGATTTTAGATCACAAGTTTTAAAAGTCTTCATTTTTTTTTTTGAACACCGTGTCAAGTCAAAGAGTATCATATAAAATTAGACGGAGAGAGTATTTATTTAATGACAAGTACTATTTATATATAATTTTTAAATTGACACGTCACATACGTACAAAGCACATTACACCAATCTGAACTAGTACTTTATAGTGCACGATGCACTATTTATACTTTATAGAACTTGATTGAATGAAATTATTCTTTATTCAAATGAGTAAAATTTTGCAGTGATCACCTTTTGTAGCAAACCATAATTTTGTAATGTTCTACTTCAATTGTGTTCATCATTCTATTCTCAGTTTTATAGTCGTATGCCCTATATTACATAAAGTCGTAAATCAAAAAATTATTTTAAAATACCAAAATAAATCGAACCGAGGTTTAAAAAAATCGAACCAAACCAATCTAGTTTGATTCGGAGTATGGTGCACATTTTTTAAAAATCGAACATCAAAAAATCGAATCGAATTTTAACAATATCAAATTAAAAAACCGAATGTCTACTTCTAATCACACGTCCCGTTGTCAGTTGCTATATTTTGTCACTATCTTTTAATTGTTATTATGAGCTAATGATAAAATCTGTTTACATTCCAACGTGAAATTTCATTATGTTGTAGTATATGCTATATTTTATCTAACTCTTACATTTACGTGGCACTAAATTAAATTGAAATTTTTTTCTAAAACACATGCACACTTAGCAAATGTTATCCCCTCCAATGTAATCTTACAAATTAATCTTCTAAAAAGATACAAAAATTAAATTCAAAAATAAAATAGAGGAAAAAAAATATCAGTATTAGTAACCGTGGATAGTAAACCGAAGAACGCATGGTCAATTGCATTAACAAGTATTTCTGAAAGATTTTTAATTCTACACGCCTTACTAAAAAGTTATTGTATGCTAGAAAAAATTTTATTGGCGTCAATTCATCATATGCTTTTTCTGGAACTGAAAATCTACCTTCTAAGATAGGAATAAAATTTACGATATGTTTATCTCAAACTAGGTATATTGTTGTAAAAGCTATTGTTGGATCAATTTTCTCAGTAAAAGCACCATTCACTTTTTCTAAAAAACTTTACAGGTAAAAATGAGAAATGCCACCAACAGTTCTCTGAGGGGAGGACAAAGGAAAATGATTCCAAAAGAGGGTATAATACAGTCATATTGGAAATTTATTAGTTCTAACAGAAGCAAGCTCAACAACTATTTCAGTACATAAAATTTGAGCAGACACACCACCTATTAGGCACAAAACTATCCCGCGCCATCAGTCACATACTCTACATGTTGTCCAGGTTTCTCGACCATAAAAGATTGGTCCAAACTGAGAAACTATGGACAACAAATCCTGATACTAAAAAGCCTCACGTTTTGCAGATTTTTAAACTACATAATATGCAAATTAATACTAAGTCTGTTAGGTTAAGCCCTATTTTTCAATCCACCATAACACGGCCAGAACTTCACTGACCACCCTGTTTGGGTTCTGGTTGTGACGAATGCTGGGTATCTTTGTTTAGAGGTCTGTCATTTCTACTAGGTCTCGGATCATCTCGGCCTGGAACTTCACCAAGTCTCTCCTGCAAAGGCAAATCCAGTGAATCATGGCACACAAGCATCTAAAAGAAGAGATTGGTAAAAGAGAAGTAGCAATTTCAACTCATTTCTGCAATTAGAAGGTGACAAATAAAGTATGCCGAGAATCGAAATTAGCGTTAAACCATCACAGTCCACGCCATGTAAATATTACTGGCAGGTTGGTTCTGCAAATAGGAACATTTTTCCTTTGACCTTTCCACTCTCAGTTTCTTCGTTTTGCTATTAGTAATTGGTTGACAGCTATTGGATCTGTCTTTCTTATAAGAGAACTACAGAAAGGAAATAAGAAAATACCTTAAGAGAAGCATTCTGAGCAGAAAGTTGGTCATGCTCACTCCTTAGACGACTCAGTTCTGCTCTAAGAGAGGCATTTTCTTCCTTTAGAACTTCTGCACGCTGTGCTAGTTCATCACACTCTGCCTGGCACCCAAAGACAAAGTGGAGTCAGGGGTCAATCCAGATAGACAATGAAACAAGAGAGGAATTATCTGTACCTGCTTCCGTAGCCTAGACCTACGTGCAGATTCCCTGTTAGACTGCTTTCTTCTCTGCCTCTTGAGCTCCCTTTCATCCTAAAATTCAAGGAAAAGCAATATCATCAGTTCATATGGACTAAATTACAAACAAAAAAGAAAATCAAGGGACACATGTCAGTAATTAGAAATAGAAGAAAAGGAAATCCGAGGAGCATGCATATAGGATGCTCCACCTTGAGTACTAAGCAAAGTTGCACTGCCAGGCAAATATCTGTGGCATTTACAAAATATCTCTGTGAACAAATTAAATGAGTTCTACCAATAATCCTATGAGGCTATGATGGGCCATATTGTACACTAGTTCATATTCCTCTCATTTAACTGAAGTACGTGCTCTTAAAGTGGGTGTTAAGGATCAAGATGGAACATTAAGATCACCTGCATATTACAAATCTAGCACCAGAATCTTGTTTTTATAATGCAGCATACAGAATCAATCTGTCACATGCTAAGTTAAAGTTGGAAATGAGGGAGAATATTAAGAGGACAAAAAGGGATACCTGAATCCACATTTGTGATTGGACAATATCCCTTGATCCAGCAGTAACCATTCCTCCAGCAACTGGAGCAGACGGTACCTTCCCATGGATTGCAGGAATACTCTGTGAAGCGGTGGCATTCCAGAAGTCCATACCAATATTCAAGTTGGTTGTGGGGCCAGGAACACTGCCGGCACCAACGGCTGACATTGGCATGATTGCCATAGCTTGGTTGACCAATGAATGAGGAGCACTAGTTCCTCCATTCTGAGAACTATGAGCAGAATTGCCATTTTGAGATGCTTCTTCAGCTGTAGCAGAGATGCAATAACTTCGACATCAAATAATGCATTTCAAAAATCATCATAAAACGATTAAAGCAAAGTCATAATACCAGACCTGAATCTTGCCTGCCTGCTGACTTCATTGGTGACTCCTACACACAATCAAGAAGAATAATCAAAGATGGTACCAACTACTGAATAAGGCAAGACTGTTTGCATGTATTCTGACTGAAATGGTAATGGACAGACCAAAATCTATGCTCCAAAAGCCGAAATTGATGCATTATGATGGAAAATTTATTTAAAATATGCCTAAACAAGATATAAGAAACAGTAATCCACCATAGAAACTGCCAGAATGAGATAACACAAGTCAAATATCCACCATACAGTACCCACATTTTGCGAATTCGCATCACTTCCTTCGCTCGAGCCTTCACATCCACTCTCAGCACTGCAAGCCCAAATCAACAAAGGTCAAACTTCTCAATAACAGACAGGACTTCCATTTTAACTTTAACGACCTACACAAAAATGCAGAAACAAATAGCTATCTCTTCCTACATTGAGAAGTGACCAAACAATACAGGACATCTTTCTAGTTATGGCAGGATTGAGTTGGCAATACCAGGAAACGCCCTGGGACTGCTGTCGAGTTAGCAGAGAAGAAGAGGATCAATAGATCAGAGAAGAAGATGGAACAAAGTACCGGATTGCATATCATGTACTAAACAGAGGGGGATTCAAGATATTTTGAATATAAGGGCAATTCAATCAACAAAATAAACTAGAATGTATCATGTCATATGCTTCTTTTTGAGTATAAGGTATATAATTTCATCACCAATCCGGGAAATCCCGTATACAAGCGGTATACCAAAGAAAGAGAACCTACACCAAAATATTGTTCTAAAAAAAATAGATCCAATCTTCCATACAAATAGAGACTTCTTGAGAAACAGAACCTACACCAAAATATGGTTCTCAACAGAAAAGATCCAATCTTCTATAAAAATAGAGACCTCATGAAAACACCAGAAAAAACCTAGAAATGAAAACTTACTTTTCAATTTTACATAATCTTATTCCACCCCTTCAAACAGCCTCTTATTTACGCACCCCGTGACCTTGGACTTCTCTTCCCCCTCTTGTGAGTCCAATTTTGCAATGCCTCGTTGACTTTTCCCGGCATCACAGCTTGCATCCCAAATAAATTAAGGACACCCTCCATAATTGGTTAGTCATTTACAATGCAATAGAAAATGATCTACATCTTTGCCCAAACTTTTGC
>JAOTQJ010000102.1:19189710-19201841 GCA_025642045.1 Solanum sejunctum
TCTTCTTGTCTTCATTTTCAGCTCTTCTGCATCAGTTTATTCAACTGATATAGGAGTTGGTTATGGGGAACTTGGCATGAGCCGTGTCCATGATCTGCATCAAAGATGGCAATTGAGGTCATGGATGAATCATAGGAGCTTCCAGGGACGTCAAAAATACCTTGACAATCCCACAGTTAAGCATAATCGATTTGATGCTCCTAAATTGTCCCTTTAGCTCTTCTAAGTTTCCAAGTCACATCTAAGCTCTAAACAACTGGTGGAAGAATCATGTCATGTGTATTTCTGTTCTTATGATGGTGATGTCTGCTTCATTTGCGTATATCTTATATCTCTATTGTTTCACAGGTACCTGCTACCTCCCACTAGCACAAGTACTGAATAACATTGACCATCAAGAGTTAGGCAGATGGAAAAAAACAACATATCATAGTGTAAAATACATGTATATTTCCATCAGTAAAAAGATATTTCTTCCCTTCCCCTTTTATTTACTTTTGCTGATGCCTTTCATATAAGAGGGTTTTTCAGAAACAATCTCTATCTCTATGAGATAGTGATAAAGTTTACGTACATTTACCATTCTCAGACTCCACTGTGGGATTATGTTTGATGATGCCTTCCATACCAACTCAACAGTATACACAGCTCATACAGGACCTCCTTTCACTTCTTTCCTAATGAAGACATGTATGGTATAACCACTTCTTTCACTAACCTTACTGCCAGTCAGTTAATCTTATCTGTCTCTCCAAGAAAATGAACATCCCCACATTAAGCTAGACAGTAAAATCCTAGCTAAATGTTGCTAATTTGAGAAGCAAGACCCACAATGTGATAACAAATCATACCAGCACATGGTTTCTCTAAGTAGAAGGAATTGACTTTGCTAATCAATGTATTCAGAGATGAAATTTCCAAATCAAACATGCCAAAAGAAAGTCAACGAATACCCCTCCCCCACTCCTTGTTTAAGGAAAAGACAATATGAAAATGCACACTGAGCAAGGGCATTAAAAACAAAAATTACGCCTCAATTCCAAACAAGTTGGAGTTGAAGATATGAATTTTCACGGACCATGTTATTCTATGAGCAAGGGCAAAACATCAGATGCTAAAAAATTTTTATGTGTACCTCAAGTATTCTATCAAGTATTTGTTACCTTTCACAGTCTCACCAGCACATGTATTAGTTAACTCTACCAATCAAAGACTCAGACAGATGGAAAATTCACCTAGCGATTTTTTATCTCTGATATTCATACATCACCTGTCATTGACTTTAATGATCATCATGTTTCATTGACCATTAGGCTGCATCCTTAGGTACTTAGATCCTATAGTTTTTTCCTCCACATTACACCACCAGATACTATGCATAGTCTACAAGGACAAAGGTAGCTTACAATGAAGAGAGATCAAGTTCATTCTGAAGAACTCAGCAGTATTCCTTCTACAGAACCACAGTTTGAGTGCAAATGCAGAGTGAAAGAACACTCTGTGTCAGATATTCAAAACAAGTGCCCAACTTCAAACTCATACTAGCAAAAGAATATAAAAGGGTAGCATCTGGATCAATCAATTTGATATCTATGAATTAACATACAAATTCACATGCATATCTCTATTAGACCTCAAATCTAGTATTAGATCTTACTAATATCTAAGGTTTTCCACATTCCTTTCACTGGATTTGCAATTCCCTCATTTCAAATCCCCTACCGCTGCAAATTTACTACAAAAGTTTCAAATTTCAGATCCTCTCAAGACTTACAAACCCGTTGTCCTGTGTATATCTAAAAGAAATTCATACTTCAGGGTGACTGCATAGACAGCTACAGGGAATACCATAAAAGACAGTGGAGGCTGCTTCAGATTTTCTACAGAAATGCATATTTTATCTCCAATCACCACATAACTTCCTTGGCATGTCTTATGAGTGAATCTATCGCAAACGGTATCATTATCAATCAGCTAATGAAAATCATAGTGAGCAATTGGAAACTATATTTCAATCAGTATGAAAGAAATATTTACATTCAAATGTGTGGAGTTCCCTATAAAAATAAAATTACAAACATTTCATTGAAAGCAAGAAGAGAAACTTGGAAAGAAGTAAAATATGAAATTTCATCGTGTTTATCTGGTATAACAAATGTACTGAGTGTGTTCAGCAATGCATCAGCTAGATTCCAGATTCCTCCAGTAGTTTGAGGATACTGTGTTCAGGTGCACTGATTGATGGAAGAATAACCCGATTTGTTGGTGGTCTAGGTTTTGTTCCAGCTGCCTCAGGCGCTGCAGTTGTTCCTTCCTGCATAACTGGAATATCAGCCCTTCTTCGGACTGCAGACACTCGCTCCTTCCATATTCTCCCATCCTGTGAGTGACAATTGACAAAATATATGTTCCCAGTTAGCAGTCCAAAGAATTAGAATAAACAGGTATAAAGAAGAGCTGGAGAGACAAAGTGACCCTATTATGTCTTGAGCATTACGAAGTGATCTCGTTATTCTCTCAAAAGGGATAGCTAAATGCTTCATTGGTTTTGACAAATTATACCCCTATATCCAATAGTTGAACTTAAACACCTTATTATAACCAGCAGAGGAAGAAGAAAAGCAAAGCAGATCAATACGAGATTACCTATTAACAGTATCTTTTAGTCACCAAACTTCAGATCACTCAAAAAGTGACTAATCATGTCTTGTGACTGCCATCTCTCAAATCATTTGTGTACACTCACAAGAAAAATATCATGCACAACCCCTTTCTTTTAGTTAATTCATTCTTATATAGAACTTTTATTTCCTTATTCACTCTGACATGCAGAAAGAAACAATCAAGGAAGACTTCTTTTGGTATGTTGAGATTGTATTTCCCATACAGAATCAAGGAAAGGTTCCCTTCCTTTGAACGCTGAGATTGTACTTCCCATCAGGGATATCACCCTTCCCTAACACAATGACAGATCTCCACTGGTAGAATCAAAAAGCAAAATAGTTTATAGATGTAAAATGATAAGAAAACTGGTTACAATGTTTTATTTATACAGGAAAAAATAAAAGGCAAAGATGCTTTCCAACTGGAAATTTTTCTGACACTAGTCATGTAAAGTATGAAACATGAAAAAATAATTCAAAACAAGATATCTGACAAAACCTTTTTTTTCTTTTTTGAAAAAAATATCAGATAAAACTATTGCAAGGTTGATAGTGAATACCAGTTTGTTTTTGTTTAGATGGACATAAGAAGAAAAAACAATGAAGAGGAATGAAAGCCTGAGAAGAGTGCAAAGAAATTGACGACAATTCTTTTCCTTGCTTTTCCATTGATAGATTTCTTAATTTCTTGTTTGGTCATTTTACTTTCCCACACAAAAGGATATAGTGCATGAAGTATTCCTTCTCCAGGAAATATTTGTCAGCGAAATCAACAAACAGAATTCAGTAACCAATCACAATAAATCATGTTTACTTTTGGAAAAGCTACACATTATGATGGTTAATTCATGCCTTGTAGCTAACAACATTCTTAACTTCTAGACATGGAGGCTTGGAGCAAAGATACTAGGAACCACAAAAATCCAATTAATAATTGAAAGCTAGAAATGGGACAACAGCTTCCAGCTATAAAGAAACAGACAATCAGCTGATTATTTCATGAGTCATCACTTCTCTCTGCACTAATACAATATAGTTAACTCCTACTCACATAAGAAGAGTTTCAGTGGCGGCATGCCATTGTTAATATATATGTTAAATGCTAGGTATAGCCATCATTTCTAAAGCAGACAGTAGGATTAGGTAGGACCATCTTGCAGGCTGCAGAAGTTTCATACTGGGCAATCACCAAATTAGACAACACTAAAGTTCTCATTTCACGTAGATGACTGGCTCACGTCTAGAGATTCAAAAGACAGCAGACTACAACATTTGCAAGTTTATGAATCCCATCTCTTAAACCCTGATAATTGAATGTTCAATCCATTTCACATAGACAAACTTATCGTATCAAAAACTTTATGTACAAAGAGGGGATGGGAGTAACCTCTGTCCAATAATGGCAATCAAATAAACATGTTTGATAGACAAAATAATATTATACTTGAACATCTATTTTACATAACTTCATGATACAGCATAGTAGCAAAACTTACATTCAATATTGAAGGCTCCGGTAATGGACATTGAATTGGCTGATCATTATGTAGAGGCTCAGTCGGATGTTCAACAGGTTTGAACTCAACTGCAAGTTCAATACCATGAGGGTTGATAGAGGAAGCTCCAGCTAAAGTAACAGCACCTATTGTCTCTGTATTTGGGGGCAACACTTCTGTATCGTCCTACATTTTCATAATCACTATAAATAAAACCAAATGCTATAGTTTCAACTGCAATAAGTATGCCTCAGCTACAATTTACTTACAATAACATATCCAATGTAATTCCACAAGCTGGGTTACGAAAGATGTACACAGACCTTCCCTCTACCTTATCGGGATAGAGCTTAGATACAGTTACTTTTGAAAAAAAGTGAGTATAGTTGATTTTAACAGTTAAGATAACTAACACAAACATGCCAGTAGAAAAATCCATATCAAGCTCAAATTAGAGACAACTACACACACCATGAACTAGTCAATCCCACATTTCAAAAATCTAAAAAGAACCTAACTTTACAAAATTCATACCAAACAAAAGATTTCCAAACAAAAGATTAACCGTGAATAATCTAAACCCAACATCTTTTTCTTGTATTATGATCAGTCGATCTAAAGCCAATATCTTTACAAATGAAAAGGATCAAATAACTCATATCATTATCAAATTAACATTAAAAAATAGATATTAAAGAAGCAAATCTTCATACCCAGATCGAAAAACAACCCAATTTACATGAAAGTTCAAGAATTTACAAAGAATGAACTCAAAAAAAAATTAAAAACTCACAAGTGCACTTTGAGCCCTACGGTGCCCGGTTCTGCTGACAGAAAATCTAGAAAATATTCCCACCATATTTAAGCTCCTTGCTTTCAGAACAAAATTTCAGGCCAAAAGGTTGTCTATTGATCTTATTTTTGACGCAAAATTCAGCTTCTCTTCCAGAAATATAGTGAGAGAAACAAAGAAAGAAAAGGGAAGATAAGTTAGCTTGCATTGACGGATTTTGTCTGGATTCGATTTTATTTTAAATGATTTAAATTCCAGATAATTATAAAATTTGTACTTTATTCTTTGCTTCCAATGTGTATAATTTTATAAACTAAAAATATATAGTTCATTTTTATTTATTATTATTTTACTTATCAAATTAAATTATATAAATTTTAATTAATATTTTATGATATATTTTTTATTATATTAATATAAAAAAATTATAACTTGTAGTATTTTTCATATAATTTTCAATAATCTAAATTTTAGATTTTAAACTTCAATTTAGCTTTGAAGTTTAGTCAAGTTAACTTTAAAAAGTGAAACAGTGACAGATAAAAGTGAACAGAGGGAATACCTGAAATGTGTTAAAATTAATTTTATAAATTTAAATATGTCACACGAAAAAATAAAATTAAAATAAAATATCTAGAATAGATTTTTTTAAAAAAATAAATATAATATATAAATATGTTACTTAAAAATTTATATACTTTCATTATAAATGTACACAAATGAGCACCAAAATTATATAAAATTGAATAAGTAATACGTCTTAATATAGAATATAGTTCATAAATATTTGTTAAAATTTATATAGAGTTAAGATTAAATCAAAAAGGCATACTTTAATAGAAGTTGAATATGGAGTAAAGAAAGAAAAGAGTTGAGACGAATACTTTTAAAACTTCTTTTTTAATTTTAAAATTAAATAAATGTATTGCAAATTGGATGGAGGAAATAATATTTATTTGGAAAATGAAAGTGATTGAAATGGAAAGGTACCAATAAACATAAAGGGACGGTTTGTCAATAATCATTGATTAGACAAAGAGCAAATTAAAAAATCCAATTGGTTGGAGGGGAAGCAAACACCTTAAATTAGACGTAAAGTGTCATGTGAGTGTGTTCAGAATTATTTGTCATGGTATTGATTCACAATTATGACATATTTATATTTAGTATGTGACATGTCAAATATTTTTGTAGTTATTTTATAGATATATCACAGGACTATATAAAATCGAACAGATAATCAATTTTGCTTCATCGTAATTGATGTTTAATTTTTCATCAATCTTGGATGGAGTCAAAGATTTACTATCTTTTGGCTTTGGAGTATGATGAAATAAAGCAAAATGACTCTTTAAACTGTCTGCGCTTTTTTCAATTGTGAAGTAATAATTAGTCAATGCAACTTTCGACGCTTATCATGGGTCATTCGGAAACAGTCGCGTTATGTTTTTAAACATAGGGGTCAGGATACATACATCCGACCTTTAATTACCTCGCAATGGATAGAAGCCTTTGAGGCATTGAGGTAATATTATTGTTGTTGTAATTGATGTTTAATTCATTATATGTGAGAGGAGTTAAAAAAAATCATAATGACATTATATTTAGAGGTGAGCCCACAAGGTAAAGGAGTAGTTGGTTACTAAGAATATCTGATATTAGATATTATTTTTTTTTCTATTGTAAAATTTATATGAAATTAATCATTGTACGTAGTAAAAGATGACAAATATCTCATAAAATTTGATTAATGTGAACAAATCACTCCAAACACACAATCAGTAGCACTTCATTTCAATTAGTTTATACTTTATTTCGTTTGGATTCACTTTTAAAAGGAATATCTCTTTTTTTTTTGATAATTATTTAATTTTAATTTTTCTTTTGAAGTGTTTCCAAAAAAATCTTAAAAGTCAAAAATTACTTGAAATAAGTTAATCTGAGCACAATTTTAAAACTATATGATTAAAACATATTCTTGTATACATTCTATATATTTTTAATTACAATCACAAGATTGATTTTTTTTTATTTTTTAAAATTTAATGCCAAATTAAAATTTAACAAATAAATAAAATATATAAAAAAATTGGCATGTGGCTGTCTTTTTCAATATTTCACAGTGGGGGGTGGGGTAGACTAATGGGAGTTAGATATGCAGTCTATTTCCTCCTGTTGCTATCTTTAGGCCCACAAGTTTTCTGGTTTAAAAATCAATAAAAAACCAATCCAACAAATGTTACTTTTAATTTTTTTTTAAAAAAAAACTATGATGTTAAAAAGTCAACAATTACTATATTATTTTCTTAAATTGGAGTATTACCATTTTATAAAACTATTCATGACTGATTGTTCGATGCATGAACAAATGGGATTATAATATAGAATACGTTATGCTAATGCAATCATAATGATACTTGATTTGTCATACAAAAAATAAATTAACAATAACAACATTACCTCAATGTCTCAAAGACTCTCGCCCATTGCGGAAGAAGGAGATTGTACGCAGTCTAACCCCTAGATTTAAAAACATAGCGCGACTGTTTTCGGATGACTCATGATGAGCGTTGAAAGTTACATTGACTAACTGTTATTTCACAATTGAAAGAAGTGCAGACAGTTTAAAGAGTCGTTTTGCTTTATTCCATCACACCCAAAATCAAAAAATAATAAATTTTTGACTCCATCCGAGATTGATGAAAAAAAATAAAATAAAATAAATCATAGTAAGTAATACAATATTATTCATAAGGATGGTTAAATTGGTGCAACCATCATCATTGCATTATAAATTCATATAAATCTTGTTTTTTCAGTTTTTATGTTTGATTTTTTTTTAAATGTAAATTATTTTTTATTTTTTACAGTATTAATTAAGAATATATAATAATTATATACTCAATAAAATTTCATAAGTAGAACTAGAAAAAATAGATATAGAGAGTGGTTTTACTGGAATAAAGATAGAGAGGTATGTTTTTGGACGGTCTAGACCTTATCACTACCAATATTATACCAAATTTAATAATTTAGGAGTAATTTTGATTAAGTCCATACGAACTTACTAATAAAAGAAACAAAGATTGTTAAATAATTGAAAAAGAAATTGAAAAATACTCTTTGTCATATTAAAAATGGTTCAGGAATGCACTTCTTTTCATCTACTGGGTCACAAATACCTTTGACATAGAGAAACGATTCAAACATATCCTACTTCCACCTATTGGGTAAAAATGCACTTAACTATCAGAAATAGTTTAAATTTACCCACCTTCTATCTAAAAATACTTTTATAAACTATTTAACATGCGTGCATTTCGTTCAATCTTAATATATTTTATTAATAAATATGATATTTTTTTATCATTAAAAATACTTTTTGTAGCCTCCAAGTTTGAATAAATTAAAATTCAACTTTTTAATTCATTTTACTTTTATTAGCATCTTAGTTATATTATTTTTTTTTCATAGCCTAACTATTTTAGTATGTTAAAATTACAAAAAAATTTATATAAATTATATCAAATGAGTCATTTATAATATGTTAGAGAATTTTTTATCTGATAAGTAGAAGGAAGGACAAATCTAAACTATTTCTAATAAGTTAAGGGTGTTTTTGATCCAACAAAAGAAAGAAAGACATTTTTGAATCATTTTAAATATTTTAAGGGCATTTTTAACCCAATAAATGAAAGGAAAACAAATTTAATCCTATAAATGAATATTTTTGAATAATTTTTAACATACCAAGGATATTTTTGAACGTTTTTCTTAAATATAACCCAATAGAATAAGGGTGTACAAAAATATCAAAAAATTAGAAAATCAAAACAGACTAAACTAATTCGATTTTTCAGGATAGATTCTTCGGTATTTCGATTTGGTGTCTGTTCTTTTTTTTGAACACATCGACTTGGTGTTCATTGCAAGAATCGTGAAATTACGGTGCACCCAAAAGTCAAAGTTTTATTAAATAAATTTAAAATATTTTAAATTATGTTACTTATGCTTAATATATTTTTGAATTTTGAGTTTTTGACTCAAAAGTCAAAACATTTGATTTTTAACCAAAGACAATATTTGAATTTCGAGTATGTTATTTAAATATTTATAGTGCACAATGCACATTGCTTAATTATTTAAATTCTATAGTGCATGACACACTGTTTATACTTTATAGAACTTGATCAAATGAAACTATTCTTTATACAAATGAATAGAATTTTGCGGTTATCACGTTTTGTAGCAAATCATAATTTTATAATGTTATATTCATTGTGTTCATCATTCAATTTTTAGTCTTATAATAATATGACCTATATTATGTAAAGTCAACAACTCGTAAAACGAAAAATATTTTAAAAACATTAAAATTAATCGAATCGAACCAATCTAGTTTGATTTCGACTATGATGTACACTTTTTTTACCAAAAAATTAAATAAAACTTTAACAACATTGAATCGAAGAACCGAACGTTCACCCTAGAAACATTTGGGAAAGAAAAAGGACATGCCAAAAAATATTGGGAGTATTTTAGCATATCACTTAAATTACTGTCTCTTTTCGAATAACACCCTGACAAAAAGGACGAAGCGCGCGAAAATGGAGAAATCGGGCAGATGAAATATATAAACTGAAAAAAAGAATAGAAAAAAAAAGAGAAACCTTTGCAGCAATGGCGGACGAGGGTTTCGACGATGAATGGGATGCAGATTTTGTCGACCAGCTTGTCCAAGCTGAAGAGCAGGCCTTGTCCATGGCCACTCAGAAATCCCTTGCACCTCCTCCTCCTCCTCCGCCTCTGCATCATCAGCAATCATATCCGGCGGCGTCCTACGTCGGAGTAAGCTATTCGCCTCCGCGGGATTTGTCTCAGAGAGTTCCTGAAGTTCCTAAAAGTTTCGATCAGTCGTCCAATTTCGATTATTTCTCCGCTGCCGCTGCCCGCTCGTCTCTTCCTGCTGGCGGGTCCTACAATGCCAGAGAAGAAATTGATAGTTTGAAGGTTAGAAAATGCTAGTATGTAATTATAATATTAATATGAATAAATGAAGTATTTTCATTCCCTGACCAAAATTGGCTGGGCACCGGACTGCTACTTTTGCCCGCCCATTTTTGTATTCTAGAATGTTCTTTGAAATGGATTGGTTCAGTAGTCATTTTTTCCTTCTAAAGTTTTTATATGTATTTTTGATTGCAGAGGGAGCTTGACAGAATTTTAGAGCAGCGGAATCGTCTGGTACGTCATATACCGTACCCACTGAGCCCCACATGTATGCCGATAGAAGTTGAATTTTTGGACTTACGGGATTGAAATAGTCTTTTATAAGTTCTCCAAACGATTTTAGGGGCACTACGTAGCTGTTTGAGTTGATTTTGATCAGTAATTGAGTTGCAGTTGCTTGTATATGTTATGGAGATAAATGAACAGATTCACGCGATGCAAAAATCTAGAACTTGAGTGCATGATCTCATTGAAGGAAGTTCTTTGATTTGAAGCCCTCACATTGAGTAGTACTATTTGATTTGTTTAGCTGGTTCCATTTGGATTATGTATGGTTCATCTCACTTGACTTAGCATGCTTTTCACTGGTTTACCTTGATGGATAATCCTTATTTGCATGACATTGACATTGAGTAGATGCTGAAGACTCAGTGCAGTGGTTTTATGACTTAATTTGTCTTCAATACATTTCTGATGAAAATTCCTAGTAGATAATGATCTTTTGCATCTCTTCAGGAGCAAGAGTGCATTAAGCTCAGAAAGGGAAGAGATAAAAAAGAGAAGAGACTCAAGTTTACTCCTCCAAAGATTGTGAATTTGTAAGTGCCTAGTGGAATTTTGTGTTCGACAGGTAGTTGCAGGAAACTTTGGTTGTGGTGCTCTTCTTCTTGGGCAAACCTATATTTTATGCATAATAAAAGTTGACCACAATTATTCTTAACTAAGGCACGTTCCACATATGATAATAAAGAGATAACCTGATCTGATAAGCATAACCAGACATCTTTTATTAACTCTAATCTGCACAAGATTCCTTTTCTTCCCTCTGTCAAAATTGCATTCAAAATCTTATAAGTTCTTAGCCTGTATATTCACAATGTTGTTACTCTAGCCTTTTAGTCTCATTGTTATCTTTTTGGTTGTTCTTATTTCACTTTGATCATACCTAGTTAATCTGCACAATTGATATAGTACCTAAATGGAGGTGGATTCAAACTATATAAGAAGTTAGTTTCAAACTTCCAATAACTTATATATTTTCGTAAAATGAAACATTGGCATTTCTTCCTCCCCTTTTTGTCCTCCAAAGAAGCTCCTTTCATTGTGATTCGAATCTTTTTACCACATTGACATGGTACATGACAAAGCGTGGCATGCATGGATATATTTCAGAGGGTGGAGATTTACATATTATCTCCAAATTTTAATTCAACAAGAAAGATGCTAAGAGCTAGAGTACAAGGAAACATACACATTAGGGGCACAGTAAATCTTGAAGAATAGAATGTAACACGTTTTGAATTTCCTTTGAGAAGATTTTGGAACAAAAGATATCAAATTTATTTATCAGAGTTAGTAATGTCATTCTCTAAGGTTCTTTTGAATCAAAATTGGTACAAAGATTTTTCTTTGTAACACGTTTTGAATTTCCTTTCATGTGTACATTCTACTTCTAGTTGACAAAGTGCCAAACCTTTTGCAATTGTGCTGGTCCTTTCGAAATTTGAGGGAAACAAAGCATATATTGTGTCTTTAGGCCATCGGAACTCCGAAGTTATGCGTGCTTGGGGGAGAGTAGTACTAGGATTGGTGACCCCCTTGGAGACTGAGCACTGGAGGCCTGAGTTGAGACTTTCTGATGCATCAAGAGGTCTTTTTGAGGAAGAAGAAATAATGGAATGCCTCAACCAATGTGCTATGTAGAACGTGCCTGGTCCAAATGGCTTCCCTATGGTATTCGTTCAGACATTCTAGGGTATTCTGAAGGAAGACATAATAACACCAGTGATCTACTTGCGCCTTTCCTTTTCATTCTGGTAATGGAAGGTTTTATTAGCATGATGAGGGAAATTTGTCAGTTGGAAGAAAAGATATCTCGGATGGAGCCAAAGATTGACTATTTTTTGGCTTTGGAGTATGATGAAATAAAGCAAAATGGCTCTTTAAACT
>JAOTQJ010000102.1:19201941-19215140 GCA_025642045.1 Solanum sejunctum
AGGGGTTAGGCTACGTACATCCGACCCCCCCTCACCCCGCAATGAGCGGGAGCCTTTTGAGGCACTGGGGTATGTTGATGATGTTGATGATGCTATATGCAGATGACACTCTCATGTTTTGTGAGCTAGTAGCTGGAAAAATTAGATATATTATAGTGATTCTGGTTCTGTCTGAAGTTGTATCAGGGTTGAGAGTAAATTGGGGAAAAGGCAGTCTATTTCCTGTTAATGAGGTTCAGCAGATGCAAAATTTGGCAAGTATTTTGGGATGTAGGGTTGATCAAATGCGTACAACTTACCTGGGCATGCCTTTGAGTAGCAATCGCAAGGCAATTGGATATCTTGGATGGCATTTTGGAAAAAACTAAAAAGGAAATTAACTAGGTGGAAAGCTCAATATTTGTCTTTAGGTGGAAGACTGATCTTAATAAATTCTGTTTTAGATTCCTTTCCCACCTATGTGATGTCTTTATTTCCAATCCTAGCAAAAGTTGTGAAGAAGCTTGACAGACTAAGGAGGAACTTTCTATGGCAAGGAAATAAAGAAAGGAAAGGTTATTGTTTAGTAAATTGGAAAAGGTTATTGTTTAGTAAATTGGAAGACTCTGCTTCTCAATAAAGAAAGAGGTGGCTTGGGAATCAGAAATCTAAGGTTGCATGATGAGAGTTTATTGATGAAGTGGTTGTGGAGATACACTGGTGAGGAAAGATCTCTACGGAAGGAGGTAATAGTGGTAGAGTATGGTGAATTAGATCCCTGGTGTACAGAAACTGTGTCTGAACCTTTTGGTGTGGTTGCGTGGAGAACAATCAGAAATCTTTGGCCACAGGTGGAAGCAAATTTATATCTCAAGGTGGGGAATGCATACAAAACAAAATTTTGGAAGGATAGATGGGTTGATCAAACCTTTCTCAATGATCTTTTCAGTTTTCCCATATTTGTTCCTCATTTGTGAGATTCCCGAAGATATAGTGAGTGATTGTCGGGCAGAGCAGGGATGGGACATCTCATATAGGAGAATGCTTAATGATTGGGAAATAGAGAGAGTGGCAGCTCTACTGGGAAAATTAGGTGGGATTTGTATTAACCCAACATTTACAGACAGTGTCTTGTGGAAACACAGCAAGGATGGGATTTTTCGGTCAAAAGTGCACATAAGAGTGGTCTACATGAGATGAATGGGGGAACACAATATCCTTGGAGGTATTTCTGGAAGAGTGTCACGCCTACCAAAGTGAAATGTTTTACTCGATTAGTGATTAAGAGAGCTTGTCTTATTCAAGAAGTCTTACAAAAGAAAGGTAGACTATTGGTTCCCAGATGTTTTCTTTGCATCATAACAGGGGAAACTAATAAGCATTTGTTTTTACATTGCAAGTTCACCACTCTGTTGTGGAACCTTTTCCTCAACATTACAAGCACTAGCTAGATACTGCTAGAGCACACATCAAATTTTTTGAGTTGCTAGATTAGGAGGGGAAGAAGTAAAAGTCAAAGGAGATGGTGGAGATTTACCATCATGTATATGGTGGTCGTATGGAAGGAAGAAGTGGGAGATTCTAAGATAGGTCCAATTCCATACATAAAGTAAAATGGATTTGTATTGTAGTTTTACTTTTTGGTGTAAACAACTTTGCATAGAAGACGTAGATCACGATTGTAGATTTGATAGGAAGCTTGTAATTGCTATTTTTTGGAGGTGACCAACATACCCTACCCTTAAATCAGATGAATGCAATTTACCAATTTCCCCAAAAAAATGTTGAGTTTAGGGAGGAACTTTGTGATGCAACATCATGTTCTTTCTCATGTTTTTGGTGAAAGTTTAAACTTCTCAGTTGGACGCTAATAGGGAAATAGAAGAATCTTGGTGAAGGTTGCTTCTTGCAATGTGTTGTAACTCGACCAAAAAAGTTGAAGGTGTCGTAACTTGGGAGAAATTCTTATCTTTGCTAATATGGTTTTTTATTGCTAATTTCCTTATCCATTTAATTTGACTTTTGCACATCTTTGTTATTCTGGAATGATAATGTTTAGGTTTCAACTGTCATGATTTGCTTGCACTGCATATGAGGTTAATCTCATGTTGAATTAGGTCTCCTCTGTGTTTACAGTAATGCAGATTTGGGTGTCAACATTCAAGGAGACCAAACAAAATCCCTAGAATTCCAAAACACATGCTCTATGAATGAGCATATTGGCTCTAGCACCAAAAATGGTTAGTTCAAACTGGGATGTGGAAATAAAATCAATTATATGTAATGGTTCCTGAAAGTGAGTTCTTTCCTAATCTGCTCAACATTCTTGCTTGCATGCTGAATCATAGGTATAGTATCCTCTAAGGACATCGGGGTGCAGACTGAAAGACCTGATGAGTCTATAAGTTTATCAGCTGAAAGAACTTTATCTGATACTTTTTGCCGTAGAAACAAGTTGTTGGATGCATGGAGCTTGTCCAGTGGCCAAAGATTAGGGAGGCTTCTCATTTCGAAGTTGTACGCGACGTGTGAAGTTGATCTCCGTGTCCTTTCTGGATACCTGAGCACGAGTTTGCCCTCAAGGACAAGTGTGGATTCAATGATTTCTTTGAAGGATAATCTGCAGAATACTCATTCTGGTGAGAGTGCAAAAGTGTCTCATCTTTTCTCTATATTGGCAAAGGTATATTCATTGGGTGATATCTTTTTTCACTTTGACTGCAATTCACCTTCAGTTTCTTGCTTTCTAGATGTGCATACTAACAATCATTAACCAGATGATAGATCTCTCTCAATGTCTCGAATTGTTCTTCTATTTGAATTGGAATTCCTTATATTTGTTTCTCATTCACTGTTTACCCTTAACCACGAAAAAGGAATTTAAGTGTAGGGATGGAAATTGGCGGGTTGGGTCAATTTTGAACGGGTTATAATGGGTCAAGACAACAAACGGGTCAAGACCCAACCCAACCCAACCCAAAATTGCTTGGGTCAAAACGGGTTGAGTAATGGGTTATAGAGTGGGTCAAGACCCAACTTACTAATTTTTACTTATTTTATTTATTCTTTTTCAATATTTTAGTGCTTAATTAAATTATATTTTTCTTTATTCTAGCTATATAAAATATATCAAATTAAAAAAAAGTGTTTAAAGAATATTTTGACAAGATCTCTCTCGAGTCAATTCGGATTGCATATGAACCCAATTTTAAGTGGGTTGGGTTGAGATGGGTTGAACTAATAAATGAGCGGGTTATTAACTTGCCCTAACTTCAATTGGTTGGGCGGGTTGAGCAGGTTGGATTTAATTTTGCCATCTCTAGTTAAGTGACTGAAATTTGAGATTTTCCTATTTTCATTTGCTTGAACTCTTGACTTCCTATTTTGCTTGACATTTGCTTCACTCATGCATTTAAATTAAAGGCAGTTGCTCTCTTTAAAAAAAGGGTGCAACCCAGTGCACAAAGTCTCTCGTGTTAGCAGGGTTGGGGTAAGAGCCGCACATGTAGACATCTTACAATAATACAAACATTAGTAGCTGACCAACACAATTGTTGTCTTAAGCTAGCATCTCGCCATAGATTCCCAAATATTTTTATTAAACCAGATTTGGGTGAAGTTTGGATTGAAGTATCAAGATGTTTTTGGCCATATTTTTAGAAAGGCATTTCACCTTTTATTTTTGAAAAACATGAAACATGACTTATAAATGCCCATAACTTTAGTACAAAATTAGTATTTTTATAATGAACTAGATAGTACATTATCCTAAAATCATAAATAAATATTCTAACATAATAACATAAACCTTCCCATTACTTTTGAAGGTCTGACATGCTTATCATTATTAAGAATGCTTTCTATCAAGTGTTTCTCTAATACATCAAAGCAGAAGTATAAATGACTAAATGAGATCACATGTTTACATTGCAAATTTGACCTGGATGATTGCCAAGTCATATATACCAAGTTGGTTTTAGTGACAATTCAAATTATTTACCCTTCCATATTGCACTTTAAGTGCACTTTGATTACTTTTGAATTCACTAAACATATTTGAGTTCCAAAGATTAACGAACAAGTTCATATTTTTTTGTTAAAAATGATTTGCAAAGATTAATGAACAAGTTCATATTTTTCGTTAAACAGTAACTTGATTAGCAAACAAGTTTGTCTTATATCAATTTTGTTCTTTCTTTTTTGTTTAAATTATTTTAGTTTTCTTTACTGGAATCTTGCAGTATAACTTCTTATAAATTCCTTTTACGACGTGGAGAAAATGGAAAGAGTGCCAATTAACATTTAAAGTGCCAATAAAAGGAGATATCTAAAGGCTTTTCCTACTACCTTCATTAAAAAGGACTTTTCCTCCACTTGATCTGCACCACGTTACTTTGTTTTGCAAATACTGTGCATAGCTTATTTCCACTTGTGGGATTTCACTAGGTATGTTGTTGTAGTACTGTGCATAGCTTATTTACCTTATTTTGTCTTAAGACATAGTAGGGTTGAACTCTCATAATTTGTGGTCTTGTATCTTGTAGATTAATGATGAAATGGTGAGATTCGAAGATTTGTTAGAAGCATTGGTTGGTCTTTGCAGACTTAAAAATGTGCGATTGTAAGCTTAGATACTTATCATTTTTCCTTTTGTTTTAGTTGTTAAGATGGAATTTACATTTCTAAACATGTAAAACTTTTTAATGGCACTATCCATATATCTTATAAAATGTCCAGATTAATAGTGCAGACTTTTGTAATAAGGGCAAGGATATACCTTTTTGAATGGTAAATATGGGTTTGAGCATAGCCTTTGTGCCCCAGTCCTGCAAAGCTGTATCCATCTCATATTCATGAAAAGAAAAGGAGAAAGTTGGGAAAGCTGGTATCTAAGTACTGTCATGAACTTTGGATTTAGGAATTATCAAATTGAAGGCCGACAGTTCTAGCAATGGTTTTGAAAATAATTTTTATTGATACACAATTGCAATGCACTTAAAAAGTGAAAAATCTTCGTTTAATTTTGAAAGTTCTGTGAATATTTTTGAAAATCTTAATAGCACGTAATGTGATCCTTAGCTACTAGGTGTGTGAAATATATCCAGCCTTTCAAGTAGCTCTTGATTGAGGATGAACCTCAACATACGTTCCAGTCCTATGCCCATAGGAGGATAGATAGGGCAATTTGAGTGAGATCCATTGTAAATCCAATTTTTGATTCACTAATATCATGACCTAAGACTAACGCTGAGTTGTAACACTCTGCTTAGAGCTACAAGTGACCCCAAGCTAACCCATGGTCTTGCATATTTGCATAACAATGGAAAGATTTATGAGTACAAGCTAATATTGATTAAATCCAAAACAACTGAATAGTCCAAATAGGATTTGTTTGAACAAATCATATAGCTAAAACTATTGTCTGACTGTCTGAAAGCCTATACTAAGATGAGTTACAGGGACAAGCTCTCAGCTAACTCTTAACTGTTTGAAATTGGAAGACTAAACTAAAAAAATAACTATAGTTCTTGTCCTCGAAAGATAAGGCCTCACCTAACTCTGTTGCTGAGATCAGATGGAATCGTATTAACCGCAAGCTACTGAGCGTCTAAATCTATATTATAAACAATAGAGTGCAAGAGAATATGTGTTCAATACTTTGAATAATCTGAGTATGTGAGACATGCATTGCAATGTTAGTATACTGAACATGATAAAATCTGAGATGCTAAACTCATTATAGAACTGAAATGCTTGAACTGATACGACCAAGTACTAAGAAGTGGTAAGTACTAAACTGACATAACCAAATTAAAGCCAATGCAATAATTAGAGATTGAATTGTAGGAGATACTGATAATCGATATACTCCGCCTGAGCTAACGGAGTACAACCTGTACCTCAGCTGGGAGGGGGGTGCTCTGTACTTTGCAGGGTATGAACAGAGTCTAATATGGATCCACTAAGTTGATGTTCAAAAAGGACTAAGGTGTCAGTCCTGGTCTGAGGAGTGATTCGTAAAACTCACAAGGGCACATAGTTCTAGGACTTAGGAATTGCTTCTACAGGTCTTCATTCTAATAAACAGGTGAACCTTCTTCTCTATGTCTGCTCGGGAATTACACTAGTAAATTATATAATGCTAACAATACTGGATAGCTCAATAATACTAACAATACTGGATAGCTCAATAATACTGAAATTTGAGACTGAAACAATAAATACTTTATCTAGAAAGCATCATATACATGTGGAACTGAAAGATGAAGGTACAACTGATCATGAAGAATTCTATCATCCCGAATGAAGCATGCAATTTAACCAACCACAGGTTCAAAGACATGAATTTTTTCCATTTTGAGGGATCACAAAAATAATTATATAAAAATACTGATTTTTAGGTAAAATATGTATTCATGGATTTAATTCGTGCTTTTCATTAGAACCTAGCTTTTGGAGAGTTTAATTAACTGAAGAATAAATTTTTCTGCGGACTCAATGGGTGAAAGGATACCCATTGATGAAATGCCACATATGTGGAAGGATAGAATCCTTGAACTCAAATCTTGGAGATGATGAACCCTAGGTTTTCTTGAAGAATCTAAAGCGCCTAAAATTTGGGGAAGAATGAGAGGGTTTTAATGATGAAAACTGATTTTCTACACCCCCTCCCTTCAAGACGTTTTAAGGTCATTTAGATAACTCCCCAAAGGTTGTAGGACAAAATTACCCTCATAAAAATCCAAAATTGGCAAAATTTGGCCTCCTGATTTCGTCTGGGTGACAGGCTTTCACTCAAACCATCATTAGTGCCCAAAAATCAAGCCTACTGGTCAGTTGTGATGGCCCATTCTGATAGGCCATTACTTGAGTGCCACACTGTCACACTAGCCGTCACTCATTGACAGATTGGAGTGTCTTTTGTTAATCAATCATAACTTTTTACTTTGGACTCGGATTGACGAACGGTCAGTGACATTGGAAAGAAGACTTGTAGACCTTAGTTTGGCAGGTTACAAGCCATATAACTCTTAATATTTTAAGAGATATGATTGTTCAAAGTGGACCCTTCATGATCTCATGGAAAAACTTATTTGATAGGAAGGCTTGGAACTCGCCTAAATGCTAGAGATCTCTTGTGACCTAAACCACATCGGATACACTTCTTACACTTGGGAATGGACCTTAACACACACGATCAAGTAGGACATCACCAGGTCTAAGCTGATACACTTACGACTAATGAATGGTATCATTAGTGTGAAATTTTGCAAGGTGTTACAACTAGTGAGATCCCACACACCATGAAGATCCTTACCCTACCTTCCATAAATAAGTTTTAACTTGATAATCCAGAATTGAGGTTCAATTCCTTCCCTAAACTTCCACATAACAAGTGACCTGTGCCAAGACCAAGAGAATACCATGGAAATCAGAGTAGGATGGGAGGTAGCTGATTGGCCAAGGAGCAGAAAACTATGCAAACAAAAAAGGTCCTAAGAATAAAGGAAATATATAAATTTAAGTATGCATCAATTAGTAAGGTTTTCCATATATTACCTTTATAGAAATTAATTAAGTACTAAGGCTTTTCCTTAATAGAAGTACTGCTTTTTTTTTTCTTTTTTCTTTTAAGTAATTCCTATAAATGATCACAACAACTATGCGTCTATTCCAATTGAGTTGGGGTTGGCGATATAATCTTTTGAATGATTGCTGTATGTTGAATTAAAAGGAAATTCATAAAGGCCTCATTTTGATATCAATCCATAGAAGTTTCTTGTCACTAGCTTGATAACACTATTCATTCCATACAGGTTTCTATTATTCATAGGTCTTTGCATATACTGCAAGAGGTTTTGAGGTTCACTTCCAATATGGAAAGAAAATTTGGTAAAAGGTATATATTACTTACTCAAATGCATGCTCTTCTTTCTCTATTCTGTTTCTGAGCTATTTCGTGGATTCTTTTAACATCAATGCTGAAGAACAATTTGATTGAAGTGTTTAACCATTCCCTTTGTGTAAGAAGCTTGCATTTATCTGGATTCATAAGGAAGCTCAAGTGAAAAATACAAAAACAAGAGTTAGAACCTACTGATTATCATGTTAACTAGTCTTTCCAGTCTTCTGATTCTTCACATTTGAAGACAATCTTCGGGCGTTTTGTTATTCTCTTGCTAGTGCTAGTTATCTATTTCCTTATTGGGGTCAAACCCATGCTTCCATAACCTCAAAAGGCTAAGACAAATAAATTAAGGAAAGGAAAAAGGAGAAAAGATTGTCCCTATCATCTGATCCAGAGATTTCCTTAAGTGCTTTGATTTGATCTTCCCAGTGTACTCTATCAGGGACAATATTGTGGTTGACGGAGCTGTTTGTGGGAATAATGCTTCAGAACAGTATGAATATGGATATCCTGGAAATAGAGGACTGCCTCATGTCCTTGCTGAGAAAATATTTGATCAAGATCTTGCTGACGGCGTGAGATTGGATACTCTTGAAACTTGCACCAGAATAGGATTCATCAATTATGGATCTAGCTGTTTGATATCATCTTGTTTCAACTACGTTCCTCTGTTTGAATTATTGTGCGAAATTGTCATGATTCATGACGTAGAACATGTAAGACTTGAAGCAGTTTCCGTCATGAATCTAATTGTTGCAAGAAGTAATGCCTACTTGGAGAGGGACAAGTAAGTTCATATCCTTCTCTTTTTAGTTTACAAATATTTTTAGAGCTCTGTGATATGCTTATGCTATTTCCTCTTTTATATAGGTACGGAACAGATATACTATTCCAAAGTATTGTAAAATTATTGAAGAAGGGAGCCCGCTTGTATGTAAAGAGGAAAACTGTGCATCTTCTTCATATGTTACTGAATTGTAAGTACACATATATGTTCGGTCACGTGTTGGGAACATGTTCATTTATCAACTTGATGTTATGTGGCTCCTGGAAGTTTGTTCTTGAACAAGCTTACTGCACCTCATTGTTCAGTATGTACTACTTGGACTACCATGTTTTGATATTTATATCATTTGTTCTTCCAACAGTGTCTATACTCTCTTATGGAGAATAAGCCAATTTATTCTTTCTGATCCAATTAAAGATTGATGTACCTTCTCCAAGTTTGTTATGAAGGAAGAATACTTCATTAATTTTACTGTGTTTTACGGCTAGGATATTACACATATAGTTGTGCTTGCCTTCACTTAGAAACGCTACGCCCCCTATTAAAGTAAGGCATGCTAGCGGTAGTTGTGGTAAATTGCTGCTAATTGTAAGATATACTCTGAAGATGTAAAGGTTATTTCTGAGGAAAAAATCCATCTCCGAATCACTATCAGTTTGTTTTTGCTTTGTGTAATGGTTTACCTGACTGTACTATTCAATAAAGGTCCAAGAGTAATGGCCTCATTCTGCAGCTGTTTCACGGATGGAGATGGCAGTGGCATGATTGACACCAATTCCAATAAAAGTTCAATTTTTTCTGTAATTAGCGTGATCTTTGAGAGTTTAGCAGAGTGTATCACCTGCACAGGAAATAATGCCGAGGTAAGCGTAGTATTTAACTTCAATTATCATCTCTCTCATCTTTCCTCATTTTGTATTTTCTATTTCTCTCCAAACTCCTCTGAATTATTGCTATCACATTTAACATGGATTTTGTCTTGAATTTGCCAAGAATGGAATTGACCCCTTCCTGCTTTTTGTTACCCTTGATTCTCTAATTATTCAGGAACTACAGCTTCGGAGGCACACTATTATTTTGCTAGCTTTCTTAGCATCATCCGGAAAATGTGGTGTTGAAATTCTATTAAATTATGGGCTTCCAAAAGGAAAGGATTTCCTTGCAATTATTTTGCAAAGCTTGGTATGTGATATGGATCTAGAAGAATCGGACACTGCTCAGCAGCCTGAAGCATTCAAAGAGAGGTATCTTTGGGCTATTGAATGTGTTCGAGGTGTATTTTAGTCTTCCAAACATATGGATGAAATGGAATTAGTTTATTTGAGTTTCCATGCAGTAAAGTACAATGATTGTCTAGAATTGGACATTGCAATGCCTTTCTTTTGTACTTTTTAGTTTGATAACCTATTTGTTCACCACCTTATGTGTGGGTCCTTAATTCGTGGAGTGTTTCATTATTAGCTGTTTTTTTCCTTCTGAAAAATCCTTTGCAGTTTCCAAGTAATTTTTCATTTTAATTGTATTGAAATTTTATTTTCTCAATCTTTTCTATTTGTTCTATTTGCCAGGACGTTGCTGATTCGAGAGGTACTCATCCTCTTGAATAGACTAGTTTCACATCCCAAGTACTCCAGCCATGCTCTGCGGGCATTGACAAACACTCGAGAGAAGGCAACTATGACTGTTGATGTAACAAGCAGATTATCCAGTAAGCGCACGTTCTTTTGGCAGGATGTTAGCATGACTCGGCAGATTAGGGAATCCGAAATCATAGATTTAGCTCAGGTGTTGAGAAGAAGAGTCTTCACGTTTCTTGGAGGTGGCAACCAATGAAAGAAGCATGAAAACTTCATTGTTCCGAGAAATGCATACATGCCTGAAGAGAATCGCCCATGCAGCTATCGAGTTATGATATTTGACAGGAATGAGCATGGAGCAATGTTGGAGCTACTGTGCTGAGATTCCTTTGAATAGGTTTTCAGCAAAGTGTTACGGACTTAGACTTAATTGGCGGGTCATGACACAAGGCTGCATTTCTTATCACCCTGATGTACAAGGCGTGTCGTTTTCTTTTTCCTGTATATATTTTTTAATGTATTTTTGCCAGTGGCTGAAGAATAATGTTAACAATCACATTAAATATATAATGCACAAGCTTCGTCGGAGATGGAGCAGTTTTTCCATGAGTCATATCCAACTATCGTAGGGAGGAGGTTTCTTTTTTGTTTAAAAGGAGATCTTGCAGGATGCAATTTTTTCTGTTGTAGAGACTATGAAAAGACCTGGTGGTTAACAGAAGGTAATTATCTGGACATTTTCTCCAAATGACATGACATCTAAAATATTATACTTATAAGCACGGAATCCCATCTCCATCACACAGAGGAAAAATCAACAATCAGTCAGCATTACACTTTTAAGAGTTACATTCACATCCTAGGAATGAAATGAATTACATAAAAGAATATTAAGATTCCAAAACACTATTATGACATTGCAGCGCAATAAATCTAGGCATCTGTAGACGGACATGAGCAAACGGACAGCTGTGAGACATCTCTTGCATTCTTCACACGATATCCACTTCTCTATGCATCCCACCAAATGATTCTATCGTGTGTCAGAATGAAGCTTGGAACCAATTCAAAGGGTTGTGCTGCTACAACTCAATGACAAATTGGCAACATTGATACTGGTTTTCTCAATCTTCATCATCAGAATCGCCAAATTTTATCTTGGTAGCCTTTGGAGCATTTGCATCAATTTCTCTAAAATGAGCACCATAGAGCTTGGACTCCTGTAAAGAGCATAGAAAAATAGCAATGTTATAGTAACGGAAAGGATGGGGAAACTAGATTCAGTTGACAATCACTACCGGAAAGACATGTGTATCTATTTATTCATCACCTTCCAATCAAACAAATTATGCCAGCAAGAAATAGGCGATCACAAAGTACGACTTGTAATAATATGTTGTTGCTTCATCATTTTCTCTATATTCAAATTGATATTGTAATCATCAAAAGCCAGTAGGGGTAGCAAAATTAGCCCAAGTAAACAGAACTCCTCAATTAACTCAACTTCTTTTAGTGGCCCAATTACAAACTCAAGACAATTTTGACCTACCCAAACTCAGTCCGTCTAAAAATTGGGCTGATATGTTGGTGTTAATTGACCAATGAGGAATCTTGTCAAAATCATTTTTTTTTAAAAAAAGAACATTTTTGTTTGGTATGTCACAGATTAACATACCAGTCATAATAAAGACAATTTATTAGGTATTTAAACAAATTATCTTTTTCCAAAAATAGACGAGAACTTATTGGTCAAGACCCATTTGTTAATCCATTTTGTTAAAGCCCATTTCTGCTTAACTCATTTTCAGCCCAAATTACTTTTGTATGGGTCAATGAGGATGGTTTATGACCCGTATGTTAGTATTACTGCCCAACTCATTTCAGCCCATGTAAAATCTTGGGTGGATCACATTTATTAACAGCTCATTTTGACCCAACCAAATTCAGTCCAACCCGTCTATTTGACACCCCTATCCATAGGTCTATGTTAGAATTTTGCACGAGCAACTAATAATAACGTAAGATCCTGGCTCCCTGCCCAAAAACACATCATGATTCTTTTTCTTAATTTGGGCCAAGTCACAATGATTGTTCTTTTCTTAATCAATTATACTTGCAACCAGAGCACAGTAAGTAACAAAATGCAGTTACTCGCTTATCAAGAACTAGGCAAATCCTTGTGTTCAGCTACCCAGTCAAAATATAGGAAAAAGCTGATCTAAGGGTTCTCAAGTTCATCTAGAACAAAATACACTGCTATCGCCCTTCCACTCCTTGGAAACAAACTTCATTTAATTAGTTTCCTATTTGGTTCTCAGATACAAAACCTCCACTCATGAAAGCTCATCCTCTTTCTTGGCTTAATCTGAAGAATCATCAAATGTTTCTTAGGGTTATGGCACATCTCCCAACATAAATCCATCCTCTGAAGAAGTTTCTCTCAAACTATGTGACCAAGATTCAAATCCTCAGACCTGGGCGGCAGAATTACCCAATACCTGGATAGAACCCTATCATCAAAGTAGTGTATTTTGTGGACAGCGTTAACAGTGTATTTTGTTCTAGAATTACCCATCATCAAAGTAGTGTATCTAGGGAGGAAATAATTAGTGTGGTATTCGTGTCAGGCTCCTTTTCATAAGACAAGAAAAAAGTGAATCTTACACTTATGGGCTCACAATTCTATGTCCACTTTTTTATCTCACAAAAAGGAACCTCATACAACTAATGTCAGTTGCATGAGGCACATCAATTTTTTTTTCCAAAATTAGATAATGAAATCTAGGAAACTAATATATTGGCATTTCAAATTATAAAGAAGCATACTGATGAAGAGCCCTTGTCACATCAAAGGGTTTGAAGCACCTTCAGCATCAACTACACACACCCTAAGTCCGTGTAACAATAAAAAAGAGGCTATTCCATTATCACTACTAGAACATGTAAA
>JAOTQJ010000102.1:19224467-19241969 GCA_025642045.1 Solanum sejunctum
ACTCTTGTTTATTGCGACAATGTAAGGCTACTCTTGTTTATTGCGACAATGTAAGTGCTATTTATTTATCAGAAAATCCAGTTTAGCATCAACAGACAAAACATATTGAGATGGATATTCATTTTGTCCGGGAGAAAGTTGCTCGGGATGAAGTCCGAGTGCTTCATGTGCCTTCTCAACATCAAATAGCAGACATTTTTACTAAGGACCTTTCACGAGTTTTATTTAACGATTTTAGGAACAGTCTCAGTGTCCGTAAGCCTCCCGCTTTGACTGTAGGGGTGTGTTAAATATATCTTATAGATATTTTTGTAATGTATATTTGGAAGATAGATATCTTGTAGATAATTAGTTCCTCAGAATTAGGCTAGTATCACGCCTAATTGAAGGCTTAACTTTGTATATATTCTGACTTTGTCTATTGTTAATGATCAAGAAAAATATTTCACTTCTATCAGTTAGTTATTTGGCCATTATAGATTCAAGTCTAACAATTTTACTTTCCAACGCATACATCTTTTATACTGGCTCAAATATATTCACCAATTTTTACTAAACTTGTATTTTTTAATTAATTTAAGTCAATTGGTTAATCATTTTTAACGAACTTTAAAGAATGACTTAACTCTTCTTTTTCGGATTGATCGAACACTTACCTTAAACTCTAATTAATTGGGTAAACCACAAAATGGAGTTAATATTTGAAATTATTAGGTGTCCTAACTCATAATAGTTAGATGACGACTCTTTAAGGTAGTTATTTTTTGAATGAGATACACAAAATAGACCTGATTTGAAATTATTCACCTTTAACGGAACCATGATCCAAACTATTTACCTTCTTACCCTGCTTATCCCTTTTAATTCCGCCGTCCTGTCGTCATACTGACATCAGCATAAATATTATGAAATATACTCTAATGATATATATACCCCCCCCCCCACACACACCATATCGGTATCATATAGAATGAGCTCAATCATTTGTGATGCTCTAGCGGTATAATAATACTCAATTGATATAATATACGATTATGTTTTTTTAAAAAATAAATAAAAAATTATTAAATTCTAAATTAGTAAAAAAAAGTATATTCGTTGTGATACTTCATCGGTATGTTTATACCATATCGGTATCATATAAGACCAAAAAATTATTAAAATAACAAAATTATTTATTAAACTCTAAATTAGTCAAAAATATATTCTTGTGATTCTCTGTAGATATATTGATATCCTATCAATATCATATAATTTCAAACTTTAACAAATAAAATAATTAAGAAAAAATTATTAAAGTTATTCTTTATGATACTCTATCAATATATTGATATCATATTGATATCATATAGAACTAAGTTTAATCCTTTGTAATATCCTATTGGTATATGTACACCCTATTGATATAGTACACAAGGTGAGTGCTGACGTCAAACGACGTCAGAACACAAATTTTAATATTAAGGAAGCAAATTTTATAGTGAAAAATATAAAATATAAAGGAGTATATCAATGTAAATAGTTTGCTTTAAACAGGCACTAGTTAATTTTCCCTTAATTTTTTTGAGTAATCATCAATATGTCATACTCTAATTTGATCACGGTTAAAATGGGGTATGAAAATCATGTACGTTCATCATGTAATGAATCTGACAGATAGAATTTGTCCTCTATTAAATATTTATTGTGATTTTAACATTGATTGGACTCCACACATTTTTTTACATATAAAAATGTCGATCAATAATATTTTAAATATTTTAAAGCAATAATTTATTTAACTTTTTGCATATTATATTATTGAATTTGTCAAAATATCCATCTATGTGATTATTTCTCTTTCACAAGTCACATGATTTTTTAGAAACCGAGTCTTTGACACGAATAAAAAGATGCTAGTTATGAGTTATCCCTTCTCATTCGTATACCAATAACTAGATGTCTAATGCCCATGCGCACACAAATTGGAATACCTTTTACATATTTGGATCAAAACTATAGTAATGCATGGAAGAAAATTATGAACCGATTAATATTAATGACATATTCAAAGACGTCGTTTATCTTCTTGATTGCAACCTTTTTTCGTAGATGGGTATCATATACAGAGCACACTACATCATAGCCATCTTTGTTGATCACTTCCTCTATCCCATATCGATTTCCTTCACCATATTCAGTAAACAAAAATGTAAGGCTCATCGAACCCTCAACTAACGGGAGAACTTTTGTCACATTTATATGGAAACATCAAAGATACATCAGTTGAGTTATAAAACATAAGCTATTGAGAAAGACAGACAAAACCTTACAGAGGTGTAGCAACATGAGTTCCAGAAAAGGTAAGAGCAAGAATTAGACAAGATTGGTGGAAGACTGCAACAAAGAAGTTGTTACGCTATAGTTCTAACAATAGCAACACCGTTCCAGGCATAAAGTAGGGATTTATCTAACTATAAATTTAAGAGACAAAAACTACCCATATTTCACCAATCCCAACTAACTCCGAAAGAAAAAAAATCAACATTTAAGTATTTTCAGTCAAATTTGTCATGAGAGTTTGCTCAATGCGATAATTTTTTCTTTGTGTTATGCAAGTTGTTACACTGAAACAACTACAAATTCTTTGTCATAAAAAAATGAAAAGCTTTCATGAAGGAAGTTTACTAAGTTGATAGCTTATTCATTATATATATAAATGAAGAGCTTTCACGAAGGAAGTTTACTAAGTTGCTAGCTTATTCACTATATACACATATTTAGACTTTAAACTAAGCACTATTAAGAATAAACATCATAGTATTTTTTATCATGTTAAAAACATAACAACAAATGACTGTCTTTGTCATTGGCAACAGAATGGGAATCATACACTCCTCACCTCATTTGAGGAAGTGCAACTCTACTACTTGAAGGAATCATTCACAGTTAGAATTCAGCTTTTGGAAAGATTATTTAACACAAAATATAAACTAACTCTTGATCACCCACATAAAATACAGCTTAAAGTATACATGAAGTGATGCAGGTTCAAACTAAGTGGAAGTTATTTGATGGTAAAAAAAGTGTTTCTAATTAAAGAATCAACTTCACCAACAAATCCTAATAGCCTTCATATATTAAGGACAAAATAGTGAAAGCTCATATAAACAGGTAGGAAAATACCTTATGTAAATTACTGGTATAAGTAGTGTGCTACTTCTGTTACATTTTTCTACCAAGAAAAAGACTATCAAGAATGATGGCAATTCAAGTAACGCATTTAGCCCAGTACTCAAGTAGAGATCTAAGCTAAAGTTGCCATTTCTAAGTCCTAATGGCATGCCGTAGTACATCAATCCAATGTCAAAATCAACTCTTATAGCTACCAATAGCTGTCTAAGAATCCACTTTTTCTTAAACACAATTTTGATCAATGGTTGATTAGGACTTAAAGATTCAAACTTTGGTTCTTGAAGTGAGATGCAATGAATGTGAGCATTGTAAAAGCTTCACTAACTTTCCGTTTTGAAAGAAGCCATCTTGGTGACTCATAAACACTAAACTGCATCAGCACACAATAAACTATAGCAGGAAGAGAAGTCCAAAGACAAAGTACCCTTCATGAGTAGTTCCTATTTAAATAACGCAAACCTGGTAGTGACAAAAATCCAAGTGTAGACATGGAGAATCCTACTGTTCTTAACTTTTCCATAATATTGTTTTCTAACACTCTCAGAACACAACACAAGTACAGAGGAACCAATCGTGGCGCGACCATATCCACTTAGAAATCTTAAGGTAGAGTACATCCAAATATCGGTAGAAAAATCAATGAAGACTGAAGCCACAGACATGATCAAACACCCGGAAAACAACATGATTTTCGACCAATTGTGTCACCTAACAGACCAAGAACAAGGCCACCAAGCAAGCACCCCATGAAAAAAAAAAAGTAGGAAGGCCTTGTATATAGGACTAAGGAAAGAGTTTTTCTTTTGACTATCAAGACTTGTAGATGATCAATATAGCTTAAATCTATGTTTTATAGCAAACTAAAGATTGTCATTATCTTTCATAGTGCCGAAAAATCATAGAATGCCTCCAAAAAGATGAGTGAGGCATTGTTGAAGAAAGATAAAAATCTCATATTAGTGGTTAATGAATTGGGTGACTACTTATAAGGCTTGAGCAATCCTGCCCTTTGGGCTAGAGTTAAACCAAAAACTTAATTTTACATGATATCAGCTAATGTTAGGCCTCAAAAAAAATTAAAAATTGTGCGGACCAGATGCTAAGCACTTGAGCAATCCTCTACCCGGAGCTAGCTTTTGAATATGAGTTAAGCGTGAGATCTAATTTTAGAGGCATATCATCAAATACTTTGAGGGCATATTCCACTTCAATAAGCAAGAAATAAATCGCCAATAAGCAAAAATTGGAGGAAAGAACTTACCTAATTGTTGAATACTTCTAAATGTTCATAGAACCATTTTGGCCTTAATTTCAATTCTTTTTTAATTTAAACTTCGTCGAACTAAATCTAAAAAGAAAAATTTACAAACATATTCAGCCAAATGTAAAAATTGGATGTAAAGCTGAAATCAAAAGATAATCCACAAGAAAATAGACAAAGGTGAAAAGTTAAGAAATTGAATCGAAAAATTGAAGAGGGAGCCTCATAAATGAGAAAAAAATACCTTAAATTGCAAGAATATAGGGATGTGATTCATATCTCACAGACCTAAATTCGCAAACTCAAATCAAAGGAAAAGAAGCAATAAAAGAAAAGCACAACCAAAAGTACATGAATATGGTAGTCGAAAAGATCAGATGTCCCAACATCAGAAAGTGGGGACAGCCAGCACAGGCTTTCAATGGCACGTCAGTGCAGATTCATGCTACGCTTTCAAAAGAAGAGTGCGTACATATGAAGTGCCCAAATTGTCCATAAGTAGGGATGCCAAGAAGAGTGTAGAAGAAGAGTGGAAAAGTAAGCAGGCATATCGAACCTCCTGCAACCTTACTCTTCTAATACAGTAGAAAATTTTTATTTCACTTTTTCCTCTATCATCTTTTGTCCTCTTAATTCATTTTTTTTCTCTGTAAATGAATAATTCTCTCTCTTCAATCAACAAAGAATTTGTCTTTTTTATAAACGCTTTTACAAGAATTCATAACTTCATTTTCATGTTCTAAAATCTTTATTTTATCACTTTTTCATATATTGTAAAAGTTAATATTATAAATATAATAAAAAATAATTTAATGAAAAATAGTGAAAAGACAATTTTATCTAAAACGAATTATTTTAATGAAAGACAAAAAATTCAAATAGTATTTCTATGAGTCTTTACACTTTTAATATAGTATAGAGATAAATATAGATAACGAGCGAAATATTATGTGATTTGATTGGTTTGTTTAAACATACCAATCAGATTTATCTAGTGAAAAACTATAATTTAATTGATCAGAACGTGTCACATACATAATTGACATGATTATAATGACTTATTTAGTTTGATTTGGATAGCCACGTAACTTTGACACATGACATAATTTTATTGACTCACTTTAATTTGACTTGAATTGTCACACAACTATGGCATAATTTTAGTAGCTTACTTAATTTGACTTGAATTATCATATTATTTTGACATGTGGTATAATTTCAATGACCTATATGCTTTGACTTAAATTACCACATAACCTTGCCACATGTCATAATTGTAGCGGCTTATTTAATTTGACTTGAATTATCATATTGTTTGAATTTCTTTTTTTGAATTTAATATAATCCATACTAATTTATGAATTTAAATACAATAAAATCTTAATAACTATAACCTCTGCACATTAATTTGAGCATCGTCATTTCTTCAACTTGAGAAAAATTTTGTCCCTCCAACACTCTACCACATATAATAATACTTGTCTAGCTATCGATAGTGCTTGTCTAGTTATCACTCTACATAGTACCACAAAGACAGACCTCGATTTCGCTCACCAACTCTAATATAATATGTATTAGGTATCAAAAGAAATATTTTTTGAACCTTGAATATCAAAATGAACCATTTCTAAAAAATACATGTCAAAATGAACATTTCATTCATTTATGGACGAACTATGACTAATAACTCAACATTGTTATTTTCCCTTAGCTAACTCCAGATAATACTACATAAATTTTTAAAATAATTTATCCATAAATAGACAAACTATGATTCTTTTTTCTTTTGTGAGTGTTATGCATGAAATTAAGTCAAGTTGCTATGTTAGTAAGCATTCTAGTTCATAGAATTACAAATAAACTTACAATAACATATTTTTTTTCATTAGATGAAAAGTTATATTTGACACATTCTTCATATAATTTAATTGTAAATACTTAATATTTGAGAACTTTTGAAGACAACAGTATTAAGGATCACAGAAATAAAATGGGCATTGCTCCATGTAACATGATACAACGATATAGTTTATGTAAAGAAATTGGTCATAAGAGGAGTCGTTGTCCCGTTTGACCTCTATAATTTTTTAGTACTATTGCATATAAGCAAATAATTAAATAATAAAATTTATTCTTGATTACTCAATTTATTTTATATTCATATTATTGAAAAAAACTTCATGACTTTATGTATCAAAAAAATAAAAATAATCACAATGCACTTAAATTCGAGAAAAAGATATAACTTCACTTGAAGAGTTAATAAAAAAATTATAGTTCGCATATTTTTGAGTAAACTACTTAAAAAATATGTATAATATTATTTGGAGTTAATTATGTGAAGATAACAATATTAAGGTGTTAGTCATAGTTCGTCTATGAGAGAACGAACTGCTGTTTTAATATGTGTTTTTAAAGATGATTTTTTTTTATATTTAAGATTCAAAAGATGCTCATTTTAATGTTGAATTTCTCCAACATATGATAACTATTGAAAATAACTAGTGCATTATTTCTTTGAATTATTCATCCTAAATACTTATCTTTTGAGAATAACGTCAATTTTTACTTTTATTTTAAATTTTTATACGTCACGTCACTAATATTTATTATATAACGAAAGCAATCAACAAAAATGGGGAAAAAAGAGAAAATGAACAACTAGAACTTGACTACCTTGTATAGTTGTTACGTATCTATTATAAATTTATAATATATTATATTATAATATATTGTCAAATCAAATATAATATATCATTTAATTGTTATTTAAATATTTATTATATGATATTATTTAATTAATTAGTATATAATGATGAAAGATCTCATTTTATATAATAATTAATTTAATATAATTATACAATTAGTTTTTTCTTTTATCTTTGCTTATTATCTAATAATTTTATTTTATCTTTTACTTTATATTTTATAAAATAATACCTCATCATATATTCTATTTTTCTTCTAGATTTATTTACCCATTATTCAAATGATTCACATGTAACAACCAACCAAACAAGGAACTAAATTGTACCTTTAAAACTTTCATCCCCATTATATCCATTTCAGACAAAGCGACCTGCCATTCGATAAAGGGATAAACCCGTAATTTCATTAATATCCAGTATACACAACACCCACACAATAATAAGCAAAGGCCTCCACCCTTAGCCAAGTACGGTTTGCCACGTAATAATATATCCACGTGTCATCCTTGTTGGCAAGCACAACAGGCGTCCCGTAAACACCGAGCACACTGGAACAAAACCCAACCGCTTTACAAGTGGCATTCGCTGGTGATTTCACACCCCCCTGATGGGCAAATATGTAACTCTCGATGCGGTATCCCGCGTCACCAGCAAGCACACAAGAGTAAAAAAGGTGTGAACTTCAGTCACCTTTGCTTTGTATCTCTGCAAATTACATAAATTTTGCTGAATTTTTTACTTTTAATATCTTTAAAATTCTCTCCAGATTCCAAAATTGAAAGGTTGAAGAAGAAGGAGAGAAAATGAGAGGAAACGATCCGAATCCGTTTGATGAAGAGGAGCCTGAAGTCAATCCTTTTTCAGTAACCGCCTTTCTCTCGATGCGCTTTTTGTGAATCTATGATTGTTAATTTGATGTGTTCCTTAGATCTAGCTATTGTTAAATTTATCCGTTTAGCATTATCATTTTACAATGTTTTGTGATCTCTTATCGGCTATTTTGTGGTGGTATTTAGAATGAGTTGTTTGATTTGATCTAGATCTGAGCACTTGAATGGAGGAAGTTTGTTAAGGAATTTAGATTTACCTAATTTTTTGGGGTACATTGTGGTGTATAAGATTGGCTTGTCGGTGTGGTAAAGTTATATTTTAGTGAGATTGATATAAAAATTGAGCTGATTTTCTACCTGGAATTTTGATTAATTCAAATTAATTGGGGATGCCTTCTCCACTAAATTAGAAGCTTAATTTGAATGATTGGCTAGAGCCTCAGGGGGATAAACCACTGATTCTTCATCCTGTTTAATTAAAAAAAAAGGTTGTAGTTTGCTTGGAATTCGCCTTTGGTCTAAACGAAACGTGAATGTTGTTTTTGACAATAAAATAAGTGCTTTTGGTGAGGACTTTTAAGTGAATGATGCGTTTTTTAAGGTTTGTTTATTTTATTTATGGGTATACAGATGCTATTTTTAATGATTTTAAGGGAAAATGAGTTCACAAAAACAATGACAATAATATCAGTCCTGGTTTGCCAAGTTATTTTTAAAAAAAAGATGCAGTTGAAACATTTAAAATTTATCTTTATTTACGAAAAAAGAAAAAGAAGAATTAGTAATGGAAAATCAGTCTGTTTATGTTTACCTCTACTCGAAATCAAGAAACCAGCGTTGCGTAATAGTTGGCTATTTTGCTTCTGACAAAGGACCTATGGTGTGTGTGTGTGTGTGTGTGTATATATATTGATAAGAAGGTATCTGCAAGATGTTTCGAGTTAAGTGAGAAAGCTACAACTTTTTTTTACCATTGCATGTCTTCAAACACTCTGTATATGGAAAAATACAAAGTCAGTAAGTGGACATTAGATGAGCTTTAATACCCTAAAGGGGTCGTTTGGTTGAGACATGGGAGTAAGTTATCCTGGGATTAACTATCTCAGGATAAGTTATCTCTCCATGTATATGTGATAACTTTTCCCATCACTAAGGTATAGATGGTGGGATAAATAATCTCATGACTACATAACAACTCCAACCAAACGTAGGATATAATAATCCTACATTTTATCCGGGGATTATTATATCTTATACTCACACCAAACAATTCTGAAAGGGCTTAAGAGAGGTTACTTATGTTAACTAGAACATATTTTACAGCCTGGACTGGCTAGTTGCATAAAATGGTTCTCTTTATCAAATGCCACTTGCTGCCATGTCCTGTTGGAACGTGGCTTCCATATCCTTCAACAGACTCTTTCTTACCTCCTTATTTGGACGCATCATCACCCATATATCTCATAGGACCTGCAAATACCTATAACCATCAAAACCAACCATTCGGCCTTTCATAGTGATTATACGAATTTTCTAGTAATCTTTTTTAAGGTTGTGAGTATTGTTAGTGCAAAAATGGGCATGCTTCAGTTCTTGAATTATTAAAGTGTATGTATGTTCAACTTTTTTTTAAAAAATTGCTTTGTCTTGATGCAGAATTTATTGTTACATTAACATTCCAATTATAATTTCTTATGCACTATTTACTTTGACTCTGCTCTGAATGTGCAAGATCATCCTCATTTAAATCATCTGTATTTATTGCAGAAGGGTGGCTCTGATCCTGCATCTAAATCACGCTTTCCTCAAATGATTGCTAGTACTCTTGGTTTTGGCCAAAAGCATGATGCAACTGTTGACGTCCCATTGGATTCAGTGAATGTAACGTAGTTGACAAGCTTTTGTTTGCAGTTTTGTAAAGAGCATTGTATGTTCTGAATATGTTCTTCTGAATTGCATTTTAGGGTCCCAATAAGAAGCAAAAAGAGTTAGCAGCTTGGGAAGCAGATCTGCAAAGGAGAGAAAGAGTTTGTTCTTTTCTTTTTATTTAAAATTGTTGTCTGCTATGTGCATTGCTGCGAATTATACTCTTTTGTTGTTGATTTCATCATTTATTGCTGCAAGGATGCAAATTTTTGAAAAGTTAAATTCCTACTTTTTTGGCTAAATTATTCATTACAATCTCCTTAACTCTTGCAGTGCTTTTTTAGTCTCTATTTTTCCAGAACTCAATTGGGGCTTGTGAACACTTCCCAAAAATGCTACTTTTTAGCTAAATGTGTTGTTATGAGTCCCTTGATATGTACTTTATTCTAGTTCACATTCACTTCAACTCAGTTGGGGCTTATGCATGATTCTCATTGAGTGCCATTTAACAGGATATCAAACGAAGAGAAGATGCTGTTGCTGGCGGTAAGAGATGCTTCAGCAGTTCAGCTAGTTTCAGATTTTTATTAAATCGATGATTTTCTCTTTAGTTGCTGAGCTAAATGCGTTTGTACAATTCAATTCAGCTGGTGTGCAAATTGATGATAGGAATTGGCCTCCGTTTTTTCCAATTATTCATCATGATATAGCAAATGAAATACCAGCTCATTCTCAGCGTCTGCAGTATTTGGCTTTTGCGAGCTGGTTAGGTAGCATCTCACTTCTGTTTTATTTTCTCTAAATGGAGAATGTTTTTTTGAATATGAAAAAAAATTTACCATTCGGTTGTGATATGAGCAATTTGTACTTTACCGGTGCAGAATGTTGGCTTTTTGCATGAAACTTTTCAGTGGGTTTCTCTGCTTCTCCTTTTTTTCTGGGTTTTGCTTAAAAGATGCAATGCATGAAATATATTACTCACTCTGTTTCATGTTATGTGACCCTGATCAATTGGGCACGGAGACTAAAAAAGAAAAGAAGACGTGCCAGGTTTTAAACATGACATACATAACATTTCTGTGGTTGTAAGGCTATGTGCCAATATTCGTGTGGCTGTAAAAGCTTGTCATTAGGATAAATGGCAAGTTTAAGATAGATTATCTCCAAGTGAACAGACTAAAATAGGATCACAAACTGACAGAGGAAATATCTACTTTTCAGCCCAAGTTTATGGCAAGAGAAGAAATTCCTTTCCGTCTGTTTCTGCCTACTATCTGTTGAAACAAGAACCAATGTAATTGAATGAATCTTGATTCATTGAGGGTTTGACAGAAATTAAGACCCTATGTCCTGATGCCGTTCAGACTACCAATAGACAGGGAGTGCAACCCTAAATTCCTCCATTGAACTGATAGCTGAATGCAATTTCTCTAGCAATAAACACATACAGTGAGTACCAATAGCTTCATTGCACATAATTATTAGTTTGATGCTATCAACATGTCACTTACTAAATTGAGCTAGTATTTTAAGAACATAACTCATAACCAGTTGCTTTCCTTCTTTGTCGAACTACATTTTCTTGTTTCTCCTTGACAAATTGGCAAATATTTTAACAAATGATTATATCTAAGTAATCATGGGGTAGCTTGATTTTTCCGTTAAGGTTCTGACAAGGACAACCTAAGGTTAGGTGGAGGTTAGGTTAATGTTATACAAATCTTCTTCTACTTCATAACCTCTTTGGGTTTGCTTCAAAATCTTTCTACAGGTATTGTTTTTTGTCTGGCGTTCAACGTTCTTGCTGTGACTATCTGTTGGATTAAGGATGGCGGTGAGCTTTATCCTCTCATTTCTGCAGCAGCTCATGTGGCATTCCTTCTTATTTGTTTACAGATCTAAAAGTAAACTCAAGTTCAGTTCATCTAACACCATCTAATTCTTGCCTTCTGTAGGTGTTAAAATCTTTTTCTTGGCTGTAATATATGCATTAACGGGATGGCCCCTTTCGTATGTTTTGTGGTACAGGCCTCTGTATAATGCGATGAGGTATCTAGTGTTGTTTCACTTAATTTCATCCTCTTTATGCCTTTGTAAAATCCCCCCAGTTGTTTCTTTTTGTTTTTGATTTCCACATCATAGACTGACCTTTTATCATCTGGGCTTGTGCGGATGTGCAGGACTGACAGTGCATTGAAGTTTGGATGGTTTTTCTTGTTCTACTTGGTTCGTTCTGCTGACAGAAGAGATGAAGATGCTGTCTACTTTATGCCAGGAGTTGTTTCTGAGTTTTTTTTTTGTACGTGCAGTTTCACATTGGATTTTGCATACTTGCTGCTATTGCTCCTCCCATTGTATTTCAGGGAAGATCCTTAACGTAAGTTCTGTTGTAATTTTTAGTCTATTAACCTGCATTATAGAGTACAGTATTCTATGTAAGCTACTAGTTCTGACTGGCTGTTTCTTAGTAGAATTTTGCTGGTCTTTATGGTACGCCTTTTAGGTGAAAATATGTTTTAAATGCTATATCGGTGGCCTTGTTGCCTTCCTCCCCTTGTTTTTTCTGCAAATAATTTGGTTCATAGTGTAATGATAGAAGAGTTGAAAACCACAAGAACCCTTGGTGTCATGCACCACAAAAAGAACATGCTTTAGTTTTGTGATCGACGGACCCTTGTTGGTGCATCAATTTTTCTGTGGTTGTACCATATTGATTTTTCTTGATAAGGATATTTGTAGTTTGTACCATAATTATATGGTAACAGTTAAAAATGAAATTGACTGCTTAAAGGTCTTATTGTACTCTATAATGTTTAAATTAAATGAGTGAATGATATGAGTCTTGAATGGTGAGAAATGCTCTTCATGATCATGGATACGAGCCATGAAATATTGATGCTTGTTAAATGCGGTGATTGTAATCAAGGGTTTTCCACTTCCCCTTGGATTGTCATTGTTTGTTTATATTTTTCTTCACTAATTATTGTGTTTCCGTTTTTACTTCATTCCAGGGGTATCCTTGCAGCAATTGATGTCTTCTCTGACCATGTGTTAGTTGGGGTAAGTTGTTAGTCATTTGCTCTTTTATTTTAATGAGAGGGTCAAAATAACAACTTCTTTGACATACTCCTTTGAAAATAAAAAATTGAATACCATTGTTTACTATGTATAACTATAGTACTAATAGGGTGTACAAGTAATGCTGGTATTTAGTTGTACATAGGTGAGATTTGCAACCAAACATTGTATTAAAATTTGATACCAGCATTATTCTACCCAATACACCCTACCGGACGACCATAATACCTGATATTAGATATTTCCCTTCCAAGTATTATTGTTAAAAAGGTAGAAGGGGAAAACTCTCTATTTTTCATTATTAGAAGATTGATTCTGATTTAACTTGCGCACTATCTTTTACTTGAATAATAACTTAAATTTCATTTTATTTTTCTCACTGCATATAGCAGTTAGTTTGTCAACTGATTTAGCAGATCAAAAGCTTTTTTGCAGAGTCTTTTACTTGAACAGCAACTCAATTTCATTTGATATTCTGATTGCATATTGCAGTTTGTTTGTTAACTGATTTGCCACATGAAAAGCTTTCTTAGATTATTGAAACTCCCAAGAGAATTTAGTGTTGATACTTGTATTAGCTTGTCAGGCTAGTTGATCTTTATCTTCTTAATATGTATTCTTGTGTTGTCCTTTTCTGCTTTTTGCAGATATTTTATTTGATTGGATTTGGCTTCTTCTGCTTGGAAGTTTTGCTTAGCTTGTGGGTGCTGCAGGTGAGGTTTTTACTGTATTGAGATTCTTCATGTCAGGTTTATTAATAAATTAATTGTATGACAATCAACTGGGGCAATGCTCCACCTAGTGTTCTGGTATCTGCTGTTCCTCTTTTTAGCTTCTTTAGTTTTTTTTTACACCATATGTTGTTATTATTAGTTTGTTGTTATTATTAGTCTTATATTTGTTTGCTTTTAGAGTATTTGCATTGCATGTCCATCTTGTCATGTCTTTTTCCATCTTCCTTATTAGTCCCCTTTTTCTGTTCCCCTTCTTTTCCTTTTCTCATATCTAGTTTATTCTGCTTATGGGCTTTTGAGACGAGTTTTCTCAGAAAACAGCGTCTCCACCTCTACAAAGTAGTGGTAAGATCTGCTTATGGGCTTGTGCTTTGCACCTTGAGCTTCATTTGTATGTGGCCTAAAAAGTGAAATCTATCAAGGGAAAAAGAGAAATTGTACTTAATTTATATTAAATCTCGTGCTGTGTGAAGGGTAGTCTTTTGGGTTTGGGGGGCTGGGGGTTGGGGGGAGGGGATATCATCTGTGGTTTCTCTCATATGTCAATGAAAAGATGCATCTCCATTTCTTTGATGATTTTCTAGGTTTTCCTTTTATCACAAAAAGAAGGAAGATAGTTCGTGAGCTTTTCAACCAGATATAGATATCCAAGTAGTTTTTCTTTTGGAGCATGTACATCTTTTGAAAGTAAAGCTACCAACCGAAGAGTCAGTTTTGGAGGTCACTTGGTTGGGGTGGGGTATGCGTTGTATCTTTTGGTACCGTATTCATAACCTAAGGTTGAATTTAGTTGTGTTAGGTGATTAGACTTTTCTGTGCCTGATTACCAGCTGTTCTGTACTACTAAATGTTTAAATGCTATACAACTTGAGGGGAAAAGAGCTGTCTTAGAATCCAAATGGTTACCATCTTCACAGTTGAGGGGAAAAGAGCTATCTTAGAATCCAAATGGTTACCATCTTCACAGTTGATCCTGGGGAAGTTAGTGGTCCTAGTACCAATCCTCATATTAAGATCGGACAATTCCAGCCGAGAGAAAGGATCTTATATCTATCCGTCAGGCTAAAAAGGCAGAAGTTTCCGGCATCTGTGTTTTGGGGTAGGAGATAGCAGGTACCCGTCGAATAAGCAAGGTGCTCTGCAAGTTGGCCCGGACATGCTCATTATTTAAATGGAAAAGAATAAAACCAAGCAATTTGATTCCCTCTTCCCTATGGTAGCATGATATGGAGGGGGGAAAAAGAAAAAAGATGCTGTATGCTGATCTTACTATCTTCACTTTCATCTTGTGACGTTTTCTTCTGTTCTGTCATTGCAGAAAGTGTACATGTATTTCCGAGGGCACAAGTGATCCATGTGTTTGGACTATAGACCTCATTATCGTAGCAACAAAACAGTTATTTTCCAGGGAATGCTAAACATATGCCTTCATTATCAACCTGCTGAGTTATGACTTGTGTGATATAGTTGCATGTTTTCTAGGTTTAATAGTCATCTTTGCTTCATTCAAGCATATTCGTTTTCATTGTCATTTTTGTATGTAATCACAGTTTGACCTTTGATCATTAGACCACCGCAATATTTTACCTATATAGTACCTTCATTGGGATTCATTTTGAATCAAGATACCCTTTCAGTTTGGATTGTATGAGGATTGAGTCAATGTCATGATTTGTGGGGAGGGCATCATCCATTAACAATAACACGACTGTCATCTGATGGGAGTATGTTTTGATTTGGCGTACAACTATTACAACTGAAATAGTGAAACCATCTGCAATCAAAATTAATTTTTAAAATTTTGTTAAGCCCCTTATTACGGAAATCCCTCCGAGTCCTATAAAAGAGTATCTCTTATGGTGATGAAAAGACATTCTGAACAAATTTCGAGTAGAATAATTAGTATTTCAGCTTAGATAACATTGTTATAGACGAAGTATGCAAACATATGTTCTTACAAATATTTCTTAAAAGGTTCTCTCTTTTGTTTTGGTTGGTTCAAAGTAACTCTTTGGTATTTTTTATTGATTTTTTTGGTTTTTAAATTTGTCTACTTGTTATCATGTTGATCAAAGTGATTACGTTTAGTGATTTGATCACTTACTAGCCCTTATATTAAAAGACTCTCAAACTCGTTTGTTAGATTTGAGGATTTAGAAAGTGAAGTTAAAATTTTTTAGGACGATTTCAAATTAATACTACAATAATAGTTTGGTTTACAATCATATATTTACTTCAATTCTTATCTCAAGATATAGGTATAGACAAAAGCTATTTGGTTCGCATAAATTTATAATTGGCCTTTAGATCCACATCTGGAAACTAATACAACTGATATGTTAGTGATATTTGGACCAACTGATTACGGAAAATCAACTAGAAATTAAAGTTTTTTCTTTTTCGTTCCCCGAAGACCGTCCCAAAAACTTTTTAACAATTGAAGGCATGATTGAGAGTAATAGGTCTTCATGTATAAGCTATGTTCAAACTTTTTAACAATTGAATGAATTTTCGAATACTTCAAAATATATCATTTGAAGAATCCAACACGTGTCAATAATTTTGTTCTTTTAACTCAGACAAGGCATGCCAAATCCTATGAAGCGAAGCATTCAGGTTACTGCTCGTTCAGTTGAGACTTTCAGAATGGTAAAACACAACAATAAATTTAATTAATAACAAAATAAGAATCTAGTTAAGCATCATTTAAAACAAACTGACCACTATTAGTATTCGTATTTTTTAGGTACACTAGAAGCAACTATTACATCGTGTAATATTTGAAAACCGATGGTTTCATTCATTCAATATCAATAGAAAGAATTAAAACATCCCAGTACAACAACAATATATCCCAATATTTCAAAAGGCTCCCGCTCATTGCGGGATGAAGAGGAATCGGATGTATACAGCCTAACCCCTATGTTTAAAACATAAAGCGACTGTTTTCAGATGACCCATGAGGAGCATCGAAAGTTGCATTGACTAACTGCTACTTCACATATGAAAAAAACACTAGTTTAAAGAATCATTTTGCTTTATTTCATCATCATACTCCCAAACCAAAAAATAATCAATCTTGCTAAGGTACTATTACACAAAATTTGGGTTCTCCAAAATAATACTAGTACTCCTCTACAAATAAGTCCTCTGGAATTGGAATCAGGCAACCAAATGGATGAACCCTTCGTACTCTCTTCCCTTGAGTTTCAGTATGGAGTTAACTGTTCCGACATCCCTCTTCTTATGGATCCTTTTTCGAATATTTGTCGAAAAAATCTTTGGAAATCTCAAAAGAATTGCCCGAATTATAGGGTATTCATTCATAATGCACTTCCGTAGTTTTGGAATGAAAACCATATGCGTTAGAGATTACAGATGAAGCTATTATGGATGAAAAGAATTGCACTAGTGCGCCAAGCCCGTGCAGTAGTGCAACGCATGGCCAAAAGGCCGAGAAAGGTATGCTTTGTCAGGTTAACGGGCATCGTTTTATGTAACAGCACCTTGGAGTATAAAGTTAATTATGTTGCTTTTGCTTCATATATATCAACTGTTGCTGAGTTGTATAAACAACTTGCATAATAGAACAATTAAATATCAATAAATAATTCATTCAAGAAGTCGAGAAGAACTAAGAATTAACAACACATGGATGATTTGAACAAAATAAAAGGATAATACAACACCCCTTTTACATTTAGAACATGGAATTCCAAAGGAAGTACATCAACTTCGCATTAGGCAAGAAAAAAGAAACAGAGTCGGGAAATCCAGAGCAGCTTCAAACATTACAGATTTGATTTCTTTTTTATTTGCACATCCATCATATACTAGTAGTAACAAATTTA
>JAOTQJ010000102.1:19308016-19319966 GCA_025642045.1 Solanum sejunctum
TCTAAATCTAAAGGGCCATAGTTGTTAAGTAATCCATAGAATCTGACGTTATTCTCTTGTCTTGTAAATTATATTTTTGGACACAGTTTGACACATAATATCAGAGTTATGACTCACAATAGTGCACAATATCTTTATAATTAAATTAAATTAAGTGATAAAATAAACGTATCGTGGTTAACTGATAAAATAAGGAGAGAATATTTGCAGTTTAAGGAAGAAAATAAATAATTTTCCGTGTAAGAAAAAAGAAAATAAATAATTTTCTGCTGCAGTCCCGACTTAAAACTATTAATTTATCAAAATTATTACTGAAAATGATTTGAATAATTAACGGATTAATTAAGTCAATCAAGTTATGATTGCAGCTATAATAAGGGGAATTTTTTTTAATAGTATGGGAGTACAAAATATAAAGAGATATATGAATATAAATAGTTTGATTTAAATGGGTACAAATTTAGTTTTTCCAAGAAAAAACTATTCAAAATGGTCGAGTTATAAATTATTTGTCAATGATGATTTAAGTATGATATCAATATTACTAATATATGATACTCCGTTAGTATATTGATACAATAAAAGTATTATACAGATAATAATAATAATTTTTATATTTAACTTTTGGAAGTGTAAATAAATTTATAAGGTTTCACAGAATTTTTATCAAGGGTAACCTAGTAAAATTATTTTTCTCTTTTTTAATTTTTTAAAAAGAGTGTTAATGATGATTGAAGCAAATTATGATTTATGTGCATTTTGTGGAAGAATGTCAACTTTTGTTAAAGCAAACGAATGATGCTTTTGGTGAGTTAACTATGAATCCAGAACCTATGGATTTTCTTTTTATCAATAGCGTAACTAATTTACGTTTAGGATGTCAGATAAATTAGTAAAAATAATGGATAATGAAACTTTAAATAGGAATAATATTTATCAGTAAGAAACTATAGAGGATAATTATATATATTTGTACGTAAGGTAGGAGGGTAGTAACGCATTATCATAAATTGAAGAAGTGTAGTGTAAAATCTTATCTAGATTAAATCAGTGGAAATTGATCATCTAGATTAAATCAGTGGAAATTGATAAACAAACAATGCTCTAAATTGATTGTTAATGTTAACAAAGACAGGTAAATGATTCCCTAATATGTTTTGCCAGTTCACAAGATAAATCAACCAAATGCTGTTCAAATGAATGAAGATCTATTTAAAGAAAATAATTTCAAACTGTTTTTATAAAAATATCAAGAAAGTCACTCAATGAAATCACCCAATCTGTGAATAGCACAGAACATTCCAAAAAATGATTTGATAAAATATAAAAGGTGGAGGATGAGATTCAATTGATTCTTGCAAAATAAAATTACCCATTCATCGTACAAATACCAGACGTAAACTAGATAGGATCAAAATTTACAAACACAGCAAAGGTGAAAACTCTTGAACCAGATAGCTTCTCCAGATAAAGTAACTCATGTCCTCATCTACTTCTCAGAAGAGTTTGGTCCTCTCTTCTTTCCAAAGCCAACAACTGCATCCATAAGAAACATATTTCAAATGTCAAAAGGAGAAACTACAAATGTTCCCCAGCAAAATAAAGCACACATACAAGAAACCACCAAATAAAGATAGAACTATGAATTAGAGGTCAACACAACTGCAACTAACAGACTTGTTTATTCATATAAATAAATGCAATAAATCTACTGCGGAGCCCATACAATGATGAGCAGAGATATAGGAAAACTCACAGATTAAACGGCACATACTTGACAATCAAAAACTAAGAAAAGCATTTTTATCATTGAGCAATTAACATTCTCTTGTTTATTTACAGAAAATACAATAAAAATAAAAATAAAAATAAAAATCCACCATTTGTAAAAGCTAGGCCTTAGGCCTAACTCTAATCCCAAAAGCTAGCTGAGGAGGACTGTCTAAGCTTATAAAGAGTCCACACGTCCCATTAACCATCAATGTAGGAACTTTATCATTCTTCAATAACCCACCTCACGCCCAAAGCTTAGATTCTGGTGCATGGGCAATTTTCAATTTTCGGCAGCCCAACATTGGATGAAATTGGTCCTGCCCCTAATACCATGTTGAGACTAGGATGGAGCTTATCTCCAGAGGGGGATATCATTGGGTTTCCATCAAAAACAAATAGAATGACAAATAAATCATAAAAAGATCATACCATAATGAGCAAAGAAATAGGAAAACACAAATTAAACCTCTTAGATTAGACAATCAGAAAGCTAGATAGTAGCAAAGATGCAGGTAAACGTAACAGATATTGGGGATATTACAGATATGGTAAATCAAATCAGAACATTCATAGAAACAAGTATAAATATGATACTCAAAGTATATGCACATCTCTGTGTGCATTATCCTTAAGTAATCAATTTGTGCACGCACACATTTTGTTTCTCAACATCATTGTGCCTGTCTGCAATTGTTAACAGTTAACCTGCTTGTTTTAGAACAAGTTCTACTTGTTTGTTTAATAAAAATGAAATACATCTGTGTTATGGAAGATCATATACTTCTGAAAAGAGTATACAAACTCAAATTAAATTGCACAGATAAGGTGATTTCACTTGAACATTTATACACTAACCAAAGCAGAAAAGCACAATCCTGCATACTCAAATACATGATCATACACCGGAAATACTATATATACACAAATACTCTCCCTAGTAAGCAGATTGAACAATGCGTAAGGAAAAGGAATCAAAAGTGTACCAGCAGTGACGAATCTGCGATTGTATTGCATGCGCTTGTGTGCACGTCCCCTCGGCTTCTTTTTCTTATCCTGCTTAGCAACCTTGGGAGTTTGCCCTCTAACCTTACCAGCACGAGCAAGTGAACCGTGAACCTTACCTACAATGAACAAATCCAAAGACACAAAATCAGTCCACATTCAACAACAATTCTACTTGCCAATTACTTGATATCGCCTATATAAACTTCTATCGCGAAGCTCGTTTCATTTTACTACGCAATAATTTGTCCTATTCAAAAAAAATTGCCAATGAAACTGTAATCAAGAGTCTCCAGAGCTTACCCATGGTTGATTTCTGAGACGCCGGTGCTAAGGTTAGAATGCTAGGGTTAGGGTTTCCAGGGAAATTAAGATGTATTTATCGTAAGCTGGTAAGCCATTCAACGGTACTGGGCCTTAATGACAAAATACTTGGGCCATATGAAGAGAGTAATTTAGTCCTCCAATTGGAAATTACTTAACCAGACAAACATATGATATATATTTACATTATATCACTATAGTTTGAATAAGTTACAATTTATAGCTATAGTTAAAATTTGTTGCTATTTCTCTCTCGATCTCGTCGCCTCTTTCCTCCTTCTCCCAATCTCGCATATATATGTATATCAGTTACACATATGCAATTATTTGACAGATATATACATACAATTTAACAAATATACATATACTATTCGCCTCTCTTCAATCTCTCTCGATCTCGCTTGCCTTTCTCCTATGTATCTATAAATTGTAATTTTAGCAAACTATAGTTATTTTTTACTTTATTATGTTTTAAATATTTACTCTTTTTGAAAAATCCAAAAAAATAAATAAGTAGTCTTCTGAAGGATATAACCAAATCTAAAGAATGCTTAACATCAGTAAGTAGTCTCATGCAATCACCAATAAGAAACATACTTGGTAACACCAACATGTTATTAGCAATCACAGTTTTAATAGTGTTGGAACCATTCAATTGAATTTGACATGATTTATCCAATCACCATGCTGAGATGGCTCCAATTACTACTAGCTATAACTTTTGACAAGATGGAAAGCCGAGCAAATCAAATTGTTCCATTCATAATACATATAACTTGATGAGATATAACTAAGCAATCACAGAGGATGGTAGCTTGAGTTGGACTAAAATAGAAGATACAACAACTTTGCAGTCTCTAGGAAATGATAAAGAATAAAATTGTATAGTTTAGATTTCTTCTAAATAACTACTTCATGTCAGACTGTCCAGGCTACTGCACATCTCTCAACTTGTGCAAACTATACAAAACTATCGCCTTTCAACTGAACCAATACGTATACCCACCCACCCACCGCCAACAATCACCAACACGAACATTTTACGCTCCAACAACAGCACTTTGGACATGTGCAAGAACATTTTGGGCACGTAAATGAACACTTTGGACATGCGCATGAACATTTTGGCAAAGTGCATGAACATTTGAGGCAGCTAGGTTTCCAACATTTCGGTTTCCATTTAGGGCATTTGGGCCAATAGCAACATTTTGTGCAGCTCACATTTGAGCAATTAAGGCAATTAGGTAAGCTGCATTTGACTCGACAACAGCAGTTGGTTGAAATGGTGGTATCTGATCTCTTTGGCAGACGTAGAGTTTGTTTAATCTTTTTTAGCCTCATTTCAGTGGTCATACACTCCATTTCTTGGATAAACCTGCAAAGGTGGCGGATGTAATCCGGGTAAAGTTCCAAGTTGCAGTGCCCTCCTCCTTTGATCCATAACGGCTCATATGGATCCCTAGCCATTTTCCAAAGTCCATTACCGTGTAGCCAATTGACCACATCATCCTCTGTGCCCTGTAAGACATAATAGCAGCAAGTCATCAAGATGATGCAAGGTAGGAGAAAGAAATATAGTTTATCCACCTCCTCTCCTTCATATTCTAGGTGACTTATATGCAAAGTTGTAGAAAACTTTGTTAGGTCAGAGCGATTATTGAGGACTGCATATATCAATTATGTTTTAAACACAAACATCATGAATACAGTTAGAATCTCAAATCAAGCAAGTACAATTTGTGCAGTTATATTTTCTTTTAAATTTTAGAGTCAACATAAGAAACTAGATATCATCAATTCAAATTTTTCCGTAAGCTATACTATCATACATGATTGTCAAGGAAAACGCAGTCCAAGGTCTGAAACAATATTGGCAAGCACAAGGTTTCTTATCAAGACAGAAGCATTCTAATTTTTGGTCATTCATATTTTTGGCTCCCCAGCATAAGCTGATAACTATTCTGGCTTGCAAATGATAAAGCAGACAATGTTTGAATGCATACATTAAATTACTATAGACCAACAACATTGGCGCTCTCTTTTCTATTGAGATTTGAGGGATTTAGAAAGTGTTGTCTTATTATTGAATTGTGCATATCTTCATTGAAGGAAAATAGTAAAAATCTCCATGATATGTATAGATATCCATCCTGGAAATCAACTTGGCTCTTAACAATATGGGTAATGCTGACGTTTATAACCTTAGCCTTTGATAATCCACCAGTAGTTTCAATATAGGAACTCTGAGAGTTTCCTTTTGAACAGAGAGAGGTAGATGGTCGTTCATGCGAAATCAGTGTTGCTTTGATATCATAGATTTCACTTGTTGCATAACCACCTCATGGAGGAGATATAGTGGGTACAAATCTATGTCGTAACAGCAAAGAATACGTTGATAATACACTAGCTTTACCAAGCGGCATGCACACAATCACAGAGACAATGCAAATAATTAGACTAAAAGGACTCCACAGCTCCTGTCCAAAGTTCGGGATGTATAAGGTTCTGAAATTAAGTAAATGAATACTCACTGAGAAGTCCAGTATCAAAAACCACCTCAAATGCCACACTTATTCAAAAATGCCACATACACTCCACACACACCACTAGATGAAGTTGCAAAATGCATGGCTCCAGAGAAGCCGTCTTTTTTCGAGGAAAAAAAAATCCATTAATCACTAGAAGCAGTCTAGTGCAACAAGTCCGAACAAAAGGGATCTAATAATAAGAAATTACATATTTTGATGTTTCAAATGCCTTCGAAACTAGTATCATGCAAGATCAACTCTGAACCCGAGGGCTCTTGTAAACTCATGTTTCTCTCTTTGTAAATGGCCAAAGGTTCCAGAGTATTCATTTACTTGAAGCAAAGAGCCATAAGAAAAGAGGAACTAAGCCCCAAGGTTCATAATATGTAGCTATGAGTCATAATTAAGCAAACTATAGCTGTAGGGATGCAAATGGATGCTCATTAGCAACTAACCAGAGACTCTAATGTAAAGTGATGTTCATAGCAATTAACTAGAGACTCTAACGTAAAGTATTAACAGTTCCGTGACTGAAATCTGGTAGGATAAATTAATACAAAAAAAAAAATTCAATCATCAAACATTAAATGAAGATGGTCTAACTCCAATTCTTCAGCTTTCAGTATTACCATAAAATATTATGCATATGAATCATATTTCTTCCTGAGTAATTGAAGGAACATTGCAAGTTGAATGATGTAAATATTTGACTGCCAAACAAGGTTTGCTCGGAACATGCTGAACCTGACTCCAGAAATTATGAGATAAAATAAACATCAGACAATGTACTTTGACTTCGACGATATTGTAGATATCACTCTTATGTCGCCTCATTCCCAAATCCCACCAACCAAAAGAATAGAAACACTGTTACCAGTTCAACAATTTATATGATAAACTTAAATTTCCATAACCACTAAGAATGTTCATTAATATCACTCTTAATTCCCATTACCCAATCGCCCTCTCCAATAACCAAAAGAATATAAATACGATCAGTTTGACATTTAAATGACAACTTAAATTACCATAACCAAAGAAAAATAATCCACCTTATGATAAAACAAAATTAAATTTCTTTCCCAAACTCAGTCCTTTATTTATATTTAGGCACCATTATACATTATAAAATGGACAGAATCTTATTGTATAGTGACAACAAGAGATTCAAAAGGTTTCATGCCAAAAGGATATGCACATGATGTCCCATATGGATATCATGAATGAAAAGACAGAACTCAAAGGAGAAAAAGAAGTTTGTTCTTATATCACTGGTCGTCTTCCTGGCAGATAAAATACTTTAGTTCCAAAGAAAGAAAACTTCATGTATTCTCTTCTCGATATTAGATAATTTAGTCTTAGCTTAATCACTTATTCAAACTTCCATCATTTTTAACGGAAGTTCAATTTCCTTATCAATTAAACATCACAGAAGAAATTTGAATATAATGGTAACTAAAGCAAAGAATAACTTGCATGTATAACAAGCATTCAATTAAACATCACAGGAGAAATTTGAATATAATGGTAACTAAAGCAAAGAATAACTTACATGTATAACAAGCACGGGACTTTTCACCTTCTGAATCTTGTTTAAATTCTGCACATGAACATAACTGTTAGATGTTTAAGATGGCAGCAAGGAAAAGAGAAATGAATATACAATGTATTCAAGTTGTCCCCCTAGTAAATTACTCGGGCCATTTGTAAATTAAGTCACAAACATTTCAAAATCATTACAAGATTCACATGAAGTACATGAGAATTAACTCAAAACTTTTTCTGACTTTTCTCTAACAATCGTGGTAAAACAAATATGTCTTTTCTTCACAGGTCTACATCTTAAAGTTATTTGATTGCTTTATTAAATAACATGAGGTACTTGTACGTTGTTTGGACTCTTTAAAAATGTTGACAGATGCATGTTGGGTTCTCTAAATCTAGTGTATCTTTGGAGGATCGTACACGGCACAGCATACAAAGTTCATAATGCACAACTCATTTGGTTCATCCTATTGGTGGTGTTTTGAGAGTCCTGAGAAACATAACTTGCAACTATGCAGTACCACCACTGAAGCAATACTCAATATCCAGTCGCGGAAAATAATTTGGGTATCTCCAGAAAAACGTAACTTCCATAATTTATTCTTTCAAACTAAAGCTACAGATAGAAAACATTGCTAAAGCTATCTCTGTTAAGTTCCTCAATCATGCTCCTAGATTTGCTTTATCATTCAAAGATAACAACTCAGGTGACTGAATAATACTTGAAAAAGAAGGTAAAAGACATCAAAAGTTAATTGTCATTTCCTTGAAGAGAGTTAGTTACCTTGTAAATGTCAAAGCAAAAAGTGAAGTTTGCATGGCAAAGCACGCGAAGGCCAGAAAGAATGCCACTGTGCAGAACTACACCTCTCAAACGTGGTAACTTAGCTGCCAGGTGTAATGTTGGACCACTTCCAACAGATTGCCCGTAGAGAATCAAATCTTCCTGGCTAATTCCATACTCTGTTTGAAGGCAGTCATACACCGCTTCTATGTCCGCATATGTATCAAATTCACTTGGCTAGACCATGGAAAAAGAAATAAATAACAATAAGGAGAAGCAACTTGCCAACACAAACCAAAACTCAGCTCCCACATCATTAAATTCTTGCTTAACAATTGAAGGACATACCTTTCCTGTAGATGCTCCATAGCCAGAATAGTCATATCTGCATAGTAATTGAGATGTATTAAGAAAGAGGTAAAATTCAGAAAAAAAATTTTAAGTAGAGAACAGCACGAATTATTTTGGAAACTGGTCAAAGTATAATAGCCTATATATTGCATTGCAACGTGAGAATATGCCGCAAAACATGAGTCGTGTATTGAACAAATTGGCGATTTCATAAGCGAAAATATTCAAGAAAATGACATTAACAAGAATTCTGGTTAAATCAAGGATGTAAAATGATTCCTCTTTGGTTAGTCCGGGACACAATTGTCTGATATCATGTCAAGAAATGAAACTTGACCCTAACTTAACCCCAAAAGCTAGCTCATTAGACGAAGTATTACTACCCAAGTCCATATAAGGACAAAACCAGTCCATTCCCCGACCAATGTGGGACTCTAACAAATACCAATTAAGGTTTCAAGATTACTTGTCACAACTGAATCAAACTCACAAAAACAAAATTACTGAACTATAATTGCATTCCTAATAGGCAGCAGCACGACAGTCTGTCAAACTCACCGAAGATGACATGTCCTATGGGCACTGTATGTTTATTGGAAATAACACATGATAGAGCAAAATCAAAGTCAGGTTCAGACTGAAGAGCAATGTTTTATTATTCCCTCTACAAAATAGGGACCAATGTCTCTATCCAACCCCACCAGTGAAACCCCATTTTACTTTTACATTTCCTTCTGTAGGTGAATAGCTAGTGAAATCTATCAAAACATACAAGGACAAAGAAAATAAAAAAACTTTTAACTGTTGGACAAGGACTGGTGATTTGTGACAACAATGAAAATTCACAAGGCATTGCATTTGCTTTTCCAATTCTCAGTAAAAGGAGGAGGGTAAAGATGAAAACTCACTGTCAAAATACAACAAAAGTTTACATATCAAAAGACACTGATGAGGAGAAAGTAAATCAGGGCACCTCCAAGAAACACTAGGAGTTCAAAGGTTCATTTCACCATGAAATTTTTCACTGAAAACCAGGAGATCAACATAGTAATAACTTGCAATAGGGAGATGAAATAGCAATAAAATTAAGTGAATCTTTAATTTGAAAAAAAAATGTGAAAAAGTTTCTTCCTTTTTTTCCAGCTACAGAAAATGTGTTAAAAAGTGAACTTTACCAACCCATGAGAGAGAAATAGCAACATAGGTACATGGCAAAAAAAGGGGGAGGAGATAAAGACCCATATCTCACCCCCAAACCCCAAACACAAAGAAACTAAAAATTCTTGAAAAAAATCAGATTTTTACAAATCACCATAGAAATCAACCTCAAACATTAAAGACACAAGATTCTTCTCACTTACATGTCCTACATAAGATTCCAAACCTAACATTGGCTTTTAAAATAGCAAAAGAGTGAAAAAAACAAAAAAGGAAGGAAAGAAAAGCAGACCCCATAAGGTTGACTCTGAGATTAGCTTTAAGCTGAACAAACAAGTCATATAGCTGTCCCAGATCAGCAGCATTGCCATGAGAGTAGAGCACAGTAAGTTTAGCATATGGATTTTTCAAGTAAAAAGCTACAATCTTGTTGCCCCTTTTGGTATCAACCAAGAGGACATCAAGAGAAATGTCATCTGCGGCACCAGAAATAGGCATAGAAGATGAAGTAGAAACAGCAACGAGTCTTCCATCATCCCTTTTCTTGACTTGGTATGTAGGTGGTGATGGAGGAAAAAAAGCAAACTTTGCTGCCAGCTGAGAAATACAACAACCCATTACGAGCTGAATGGTCTCTAGAGACCCACCAACTCATGAATGCATGTGGATAAATGGGGGTTCTTGAAATTAAAGATTTTTATTTGGGTAGGTTTAAAAAATGGTGAATTTTGTTTGGTTCTTTGGAAGGGAAAAAAGGAAATAAGTGGGTAAAAGGGAGGGTGAGTTTTCCAAGAGTTTGGACTGTATGTTTGGCTAAATAAACGTAAAAGATGAGATCATTTTTCATATATGTTGTTGGTATTCACAACCACATTTTAATTAAAAAAAAAAAGATTTTGAAAAAAAAAAACCAAGGGTGTTCTTGAAATGACTGTGTGTAACTGTGTGCTGGTATGGAAAACTGAAGAATTTGGCAGAGAGAGCAAGTGTGTGTGTGTGTGTGTGTGTGTGTGTGTGTAAGAGAGATCACACTGCTTTTCTTTTGAAAGGTTTCTGGTTTTCTTTCTGTTGGGAAGCAGAGGGGCAAACTTAAAAAAAAAAAAAAAAAGGAAATTTTCAAAAAACATATACTCTATGTAAAATATTAAGCTAATTTATGAGAAAAATATCATACATAATGTATCAAAAAGAAAAATATTTATTTGAGATAAGCTGGGTATATGAAAAATACTATTTACGCAAATACAAGTTAAACGAGTAATAAATTGTTTTGTATTTATCACTTGGTGTTTGGTGTCTGATCTTGCACATAGAAGTTCGATATTCTAAAGGAAAAAATACTCAAAATATACTTAATTTAAAATTATTTATTCTTAATAAACTCTATCCAAACTATTTATCCTTACTGGGTTCATTATCCAAATTATTTATCTTTCTACCTACTTACCTCTTTTTATTTCACGTGCTGACATGAGCATGACGTCAACATGAATAGTATGAAATATAATCTGGCGGTATATATATATTATAGCGATATCATATAGAATAAGCTTAGTCTTTTATGATATTCTGGTGATATGTTGATACTCAATTGGTATATAGATACCCAATTGGTATATATAATTTTTTAAGAAATAAATAGAAATAAATAAAAAAATTATTAAACTCTAAATTAGTAGAAAATATATTCGTTATATACTTTGTCGGTATATTTATACCATATCGGTATCATATAGAATTGAGTTTAGTCATCTGTGATACCCTGTTGGTATATGTATACCCTATTGGTATATCGTATAAGCAGATGTTGACATCAGCATGATGTCAGCGCACAAATTTTAATATTAGGGGGGAAAATTTTAATAGTATGGGGGTACAAAATGTAAAGGGGTATATGAATGTAAATAGTTTAATTTGAAGGGGTACAAGCTTAGTTTTTCCAATAATAAATGTATAACTTACAGAAATCTCACTTTGAGGGAAAGAAATTTCAATTTATCCTAACTTTTTCTATATCTACAAAAATCCTATAAAAAAATTTATGTGGATACACTTTTATTTTTTCGGATACACTTACAACATACATGATTCATAAATCATGATTCATCGTTTAAAAATCCAATAAAAAGAGAATTATATGGATACACTCCCATTTTCGGAATACACTTGAGTCATACATGATTCATAAGTCATTATTCATCATAATCAATATCTGATGCATTAAATCAGACATACTATCACGCCTCAGGAGGGTACCCTATACGTGACTGGCACTTGAAGACTATTGTTAGTCCCTAAGCGAACCACTCAGTCTCTTTGCCATCGTCCAATCAATTCATCAGCGAAAAAGAAATGATATCATGAATATAAATGTTATCCTATCAGTGGGCTCATACTATCAACATTAGTCTATCACAAGAAAACAGAATAGATAACGAAAATCTCAATATAAAGAAAAGGAGTATGAGGGAAAAGAACCCTCGAC
>JAOTQJ010000102.1:19345730-19368840 GCA_025642045.1 Solanum sejunctum
AATATAATATGCCATGATTTGATCCAAGTAATAAGTATAGTGTTGAGTTTTGAAAGATGCGAATAACAAATGAAGAATTAAGGCTTTTCTGAAAGATCGATTTTTTTTGAAGAGTTACAACTTTTTTGAAAGGTTAATTTTTACTAAGAATTGTGATTTTTTCGAATGGTTGTAACCTCTTTCATAAGTCATAATAAACACTTTTTGTTGTCTACAAATAAAGGATTTTCCTCTCATTTTTAACAATAAAATTGTTGACTTCAATCTATACAACTAAATCTAGTATTGTAATGTACTTTGCTCTCATTGAATGGCTCGTCAACACTATTATTTTTTGTGCCGATACATTAGTGAGTAAAATCATTCTATATAGAGAGGATATATTCTATTAAGCTCGGATACTTGAGGGGAATAATTTTCTTAAAGACACATTGTACATTTAGTTGGCTCGACTTTTTTCTTGTCAATTTTATTTTTATTTTTCCCTTACATATTTAACTTTTCATTACTATTCTTAATTATTTATTTTGAAAACTTACTAAAATTTTTGTGTTTATTACTTCTAAAAAAGTTAATGTTTTTTGTTCTACAAAAAGAATTTTTCCTACAAATATTTTGTTCTAACAAAGACGACGTTAGCGCTTCTTAATAAAAAAAATTTCGTATTCAAGAGATTCGAATCCGTGGCCTCTAATTAAGAATAAAAAAGTTCTTATCACTCTACCACAACTATTATTGGTTCCCTCATTCTTTTTTAGAACAAATAAATTATATCACAAATTAACCATATTAATGTTACTAATATTTTGAAGATATTAAGCTATATGGACCAAAACTTTTTAATGTACTATTTCCCTTATACTAACTACATTTTAGAATGGGATTAAAGCATGCATCAATCAATCAAGCAATTCCGCCTAAGACCTATCGATTAATTTAATCTAAAAATTATGTTGACCAACATTCTCAATCAACTCTTCCTAAGCATTAAATAATTAAATTCTAGGAGAAATTTTTTCTTTTTCTTTTTTAAAAAAAACTAAAACCAGGAAGGTAGATTCCACGCGCGCGTATAATGACCGAAGAAGCGTTTCAACTCTCAGAAAAAAGGTTTGACTTTTGAATCTGAAACGGTTCTTTCTCCAATAAAAAACGGACACGTGTCGTCTGATTCCAGCTGACTCACAGATCAATAGGCATTGGATCGGTTTCTTTCTTTTTTTCAACCCCCTAATTTAAAGCTAGCATTTAACCCACCCACCCACCAAAAAAGTAAAAAATTAAAAATAAAATAATTTTTTTTTTTAAAAAAAACAAGATTTTACTATACATATAGACTGAAAAGAGAAGAAAACTAGGGAGTTTTGGTGAAGAAGAAGAAGAAAGACACCGACAAAGGTACTAACAATTTATTATTATTATTATTTTGTAATACGTTTTCTTTGTTTTTCTTTTTCTTCACTCACACACATTTCATTAATTACATAGGAATCAATTAATTTTTGTGTATTCAATTCTGTATAACAACATTTTTTGCTTTTAATATTTTTGGTATTGGGAATTTAATACTTCGGTTTGTGCTTTAATGGGGATTTTTTTGAAGACTAGCTAGGTGACCCCCTTTTTCTTTACATCTTTTTCAAGTGTGGAGTCAAATACTTTTGTAATGTATAGTCTTCTTGTCTAACTTTATCTGTAAAATATAACTCCCACAAACATTTATTTATTTTGTGATCTAAGCTCTAATGGATTTTTCCTGTCTTTAGCTTCAATGGTGTGTACTTTCTTTATATTTCATGTGTGATATAATATATATAGAGGTTTATTTGTTCTAATTTTCTTTTTTTTTTTTACAGGTTTGACTTGGGAAAGGAAGAAATATAACCTAACCCTAGTCTGAAAATTACAACATTTTTACTTCTTTTTTCTTTTTTCATTTCTTGAAAGTGGAAAAGATGTTTGGTGATTGTCAACTATTTTCATCCACGGGGATGGGAGGAAATAATAATAATGTTTCTTCAGACTCACTTTATTCTTCCTCTTTTCAAAACCCTAATTTTAACTTCATGACCATGGGAGGAGGAAATAACTTGCCTTTCAACATTTTTCCTCCTAATATCATTCCTGTAAGTATTTTCTTTTTATCCTTAATTTATTTTAATTTCCCTTCACTTGCATGCATGATTTATTTTTTTCTTAGAAGGAAGAAAATGGATTATTCAAAAGCAAAGAAGAAATGGATAGTGGCTCAGGAAGTGAACATATCGAAGGAATGTCCGGAAATGAGCTCGAACCCGAACAACAGCAACAAACGGGGAAAAAGAAACGTTATCATCGGCACACTGTTCGGCAGATCCAAGAAATGGAAGCGTAAGATAGCAAGAAAAAAAATCATTTTCAAGTTGTTAATTATGGAATTATTAATTTTTTTTTACTGAACATGTTCGTGTAATTTAGAATTATCTAACAAAATTATCTTAACTTATGAAAAATTTTAGGTTATTTAAGGAATGTCCACATCCAGATGATAAGCAAAGGCTCAAACTAAGCCAAGACCTTGGCCTTAAACCACGTCAGGTCAAATTCTGGTTTCAAAATAGACGAACTCAAATGAAGGTGCGCATGTTAGCATCCCTATCACCCTATCCCAATTTTTTACATTGTCAGTATATGTATGTGTTTTTTTTTTCTTTTGACGTGGTAAAGAGGAAAACCACATAAATGTTTTTATTTTCCCATTCCAGCTGTTACATTAAAATTTAATTTTCATGCATGAGAGAGGGGGGGGGGGGAGCGGCTGCACGATTTTCGATAAGTTGTGCGTGTGTGTTTTATTTACATAGGTTAAATTTTGGCAAAGCAGAAACAGCAGGATGAGTATGAAAGCTGTAGAGAGAGTGACTACATTTACTTCTATGGTTGCTTTCACAATTTGCCTTCCATTAATATGCGCCTGGCCCTAGTTGTTGAGTGCCAGTCAACCCCCTTTTTTCTCTGCAATATTGAGCTTCCATGGGGTGACGCTATGTTTAATGCATATGGACATGAAAATGAAAGCACTTTTTAATACTCTATTTATCTAAGTTTTTAAGTTTTAAAATCGTTATCTTTATTTTAGATTACTTGGCCATGTTGGTGTGACATACCTCTATAAAGTTAAATCAAACGGTATTTTACTAAACTAATCTTATTAATGATGCTTTGAAACCCTAAATTTGACTATTAAATCTTGATTTCATAAATTGGATGAGTATGAGAACCAACTATTTTTATTTTTAGTATTAAGTCCAAGTAATATGAAACATATACTACTTACTTCTCGAAGTTGGAAAAAAAGGGAATGTCGCTATGGATTCTTTTCTAAGAATTCAAGAAATTTCTCAATCCTTTTGCTGACCTTTGCGCTTTTTGAGAGAACAAGATCCATAGCAATGACCCCAATTGTTTAGGAAATATATCTTGAGAAAATATTTTAGCACTGCTGTATCCTATATATGTACTACATGCATGAATACCTTCCCTTCCTTGCAAAGCAAACCTAGTCAAGCAATGGAAGCAGGAAGGCAAAAGGACCTTCCAAGTGCACAAACAGACCATATTTAGCAAACTCCCTCCTTTCTGAGTTGATGTATGAGTGGTTAATGAGAATGGAGTATTTAGTGACTTATTCGTAACTGAGTTTCATAGTTAACTTATATATTTTAAAAATCTCTACATAAATAATCAGTTGAATTTATGTTTTATTTTTTTAACCAATATACATACATGGTTGCAGACGTATTAAATATCTAACGAATATTTTTACTTTAAAAAAATTAGATGTTGACTATTTGGATTAATTCTTCTATTTGGGTTATAACAAAAACCCATCAAAGCTATGTACATAAATATAATAATATCAAACACATTTTGAACTCATTGATTCTAAATATTGAATTCTTATCTAGACTTGAAATATGTCATTAAGTGAGTGATAAGACTTTATTTTTTTTCACTTGATTTTATTAATGCTAATTAATAATTATTTAATGATGTAGGCTCAACAAGACCGATCGGATAATGTGATACTTAGAGCTGAGAATGACAATTTAAAGAATGAGAATTATCGACTGCAAGCAGCTCTACGCAATATTATGTGCCCTACTTGTGGAGGTCCTGCCATGCTTGGAGAAATGGGATATGATGAACAACAACTTCGCCTTGAAAATGCCCGTCTCAAAGAAGAGGTTCGTTTATTTTTCAAAATATTCTTTTTGAATTTAAGTTATATATTTTGACAATATCTTTTTATTTGTGCGCTTCATGTGCTTAATTGTACAAAATGTATACTTTGCCAAGAATTCATCAAGTGATATGACCAAAAAGAGGAACAACTTATTACATCACTAGTTTTCATTCAAAATAGATTGAGCAAGTAGTGATGTAATAAGTTGTTCCTCTTTTAGGTCATATCACTTGATGACCTAAAAGATAGTGGCACGTGCTTTATGAAATCAAATTAAGAATGATTAATGCATGCTCATCATATAATTTAATTTGATATGTAATCTACAAAGTAAATAAGAGACTTTTAAAATATTTATCATAATATTCATGCATGAACGAGTATTATATTCATATATTCATTGAATTGGTGTACAGTTTGAACGTGTATGTTGCCTTGTGTCTCAATACAACGGCCGGGGGCCAATGCAAGGACAAGGACCATTAACTCCACTTCTTCCACCATCATTGGAACTCGACATGTCCATTAATAACTTCCCAAGTAAATTCGAGGACCAGGCAAACTGTGTCGATATGGTTCCTGTTCCATTACTCATGCCTGATCAAAACAACTCTCAATTCTCTGGCGGTCCAATGATCCTGGAAGAAGACAAATCTCCTGCTATGGAACTCGCTCTTTCATCGATGGATGAATTAGTTAAGATGTGCACAACTGGAGAACCGCTCTGGATTCGGGCCCCTAATGATTCGGGAAAAGAAGTGCTTAATGTGGAGGAATATTCTAGAATGTTCCCATGGCCTGTTGGGGTTAAGCAAAATGGAAATGAGCTCAGAATTGAAGCCACTCGCAGCAGTGCTGTTGTTATTATGAATAGCATCACTCTCGTTGACGCCTTCTTGGATACAGTAAGTTATATATACTAATAATGCAAAAATGTTTTACACTAGGTTACTATTTTTTCGATATTCTAGCTTGTCATTACCTTGTAACTTCCTCGTGCTTTACACAAATACTGCAACATAACATAATTTATATATAACCTGCTAGCTAATTGTGTAAATATTTTTTTTACTTATAATCCATTTAGAATTTAAGCTCCATTGAAGCTCCTTTACTGATCATATACTTCTTCCCGTCCAACAATAGTTGTCCACTATTGACTCGAGATACAGATTAAGAAGTAGTAAATGATAAGAGTAATTTTATTAAATCACTCTTTCAATATAATAAATGCAATGTCTTGAAAAATATAACAGGTAAATAACTATAATTAGTGATAACAGTAAATTAGAATTAAGTGTAAAATTATTTCTTAATTTCATAAAGTGTACAAGTATTATTGGACATTTATTTTTATTATAATGGACAAGTAAAGAAAGAATGAAATTTTCACTTTTTCTCTTGGGATCTTTACATAAAATAGCCGGTCAGATTCATCGTTTACTTTTTCTAGCTTGATAACTATTTGGGTTAATTCTTTTTATCTTTTTTTTTTTTCTTTTCCAGAATAAATGTATAGAGCTGTTCCCATCGATCATTTCTAGAGCCAAAACTCTTCAAGTTGTAACTTCAGGAGTTTCTGGACATGCCAGTGGTTCTCTTCAATTGGTAAGAATAAAAAAGATAAAAAAAAATCTTTTCATCTTCTTGTTATATGTATAAAGGTAATTTTAAGAATGTTAAATTTTTGTTTTGTTTTCAGATGTTTATGGAAATGCAAGTTCTGACACCTTTAGTGTCAACACGAGAATGTTATTTCCTGCGTTATTGCCAACAGAATGTGGAGGAAGGGAGTTGGGCAATTGTTGATTTTCCACTTGATAGTCTTCACAACAATTTCCCACCACCTTTCCCTTATTTCAAGAGAAGACCTTCTGGATGCATTATTCAAGATATGCCCAATGGTTACTCTAGGGTAAGTTTCCATTATTAGAGACAGAATTTAAACTTAATGAGTCTGAGATGTCACTGAATCCACTGATCCCCTTAACACATATACTTGATCAGCTTATGCCAAACTACTATCATGTGGTTGCGATATCCTTATTGATTTTGATTGAGGGTTTAAGTGACTGAATTCATAAACTTAGAAAGTTGCCTTTTCTTGGAAAAAAACACATATTTGTCTTAGATAGTTAATTATTTTGCAATTTTCACATATTTATGTGTGTTTGTGTATCTTTGTGTTACCTTCGGGATATTATCGCATTAATGGTAATATAATATTGTTGTGATCCAAGCTGAATCCGAAAGGGATTATAGGCTAGCTTTTATCAATTTACAAATTCTTCCTCAGTTAGTTAAAAAAATGAAATTGGCTGATATTATGACAATACTAGGTAGTATAGATATCATTGTGAGAGAAGTTGATCGTTAAAATGAATTTGATACAACAAAAAGTAGAGACTAGCATATCGTATTTCCATTGTTGTTGTTTTGTTTCTTGAGTTATCTTTAGCTCCTATAATCAATGTAATCTAGATTTCTTGTTATTTTTGTTTTGTTAAAAATAAAAATAGGTTACATGGGTTGAACATGCTGAAGTGGAGGAAAATCCAGTGAATCAGATATTCAATCACTTTGTAACTAGTGGTATGGCATTTGGAGCACAAAGATGGCTATCAGTCTTGCAGAGACAATGTGAAAGGATTGCTAGCCTTATGGCTAGAAATATATCTGACCTTGGAGGTACTTAATTATCTGTTTTTTAATTATACCATAATTTGATTTCTTTACCTTTTTATACGAATAATTCTCCGATTTGAACATGATTCATTTTGTTAATTTGTGCAGTGATACCATCTCCAGAGGCGCGAAAGAGCTTGATGAATTTGGCACAGAGGATGATCAAGACATTTTGTATGAACATTAGTACTTGTTGTGGACAATCATGGACAGCTCTTTCTGATTCTCCTGAAGACACCGTTCGAATCACTACTAGAAAAGTGACTGAACCAGGCCAACCCAATGGATTACTCCTTAGCGCGGTTTCAACTTGTTGGCTTCCCTATAATCACTTCCAAGTCTTTGATCTCTTGAGGGATGAACGTCGAAGAGCTCAGGTATATAATAATTTGCATTAAAAGAAAAAATTCAATTTTCACTCAAATTGAATTGCATTGTGTACGATGTTGCAGTTGGATGTGCTTTCAAATGGTAACTCATTACATGAGGTGGCTCACATTGCAAATGGTTCTCATCCAGGGAATTGCATGTCTCTGCTTCGAATTAATGTAAGCCCATGCTCTAAATTAATGAATTCAATCTGAACAAAACAAGGCTTAGTTTGGAATTTGAAACTTTGTATAGGTGGCTAGCAATTCATCCCAAAATGTAGAGCTAATGTTGCAAGAGAGCTGTACAGATGATTCGGGAAGCCTCGTGGTGTACACCACCGTGGACGTTGATGCAATCCAGCTAGCCATGAATGGGGAGGACCCGTCGTGCATCCCTCTTCTTCCATTAGGGTTTGTCATAACACCAGTTACTAATGAAGCTAATTCGGCACAATCTTCTGAGAAGAGGCAGAACTTGGACTATTCGGGAGGTTGCCTACTCACTGTTGGATTACAAGTCCTCGCCAGCACCATCCCAAGTGCAAAGCTCAACCTCTCTAGCGTCACTGCTATTAACCATCATTTATGCAACACCGTACAACAAATCAATGCTGCACTTGCTGCTTTTTACCCCGAGCCAGAGGTAACTGCACCACCACCATCATCATCACCACCCCCGCCACAACAACCAGAGTCCAAGCAAGTGGACGAAAACTCAAATTCCTAATTACCCAAAACCTCCCTCTTAACAATTTTTTTTGTTGGGGGAGGTTATGAGTAATTTGTGAAAAATGACAAGTGGGGTTAAGATTTGTGAAGCAACATTTAGGACTATAGTACTATTTGGAATGGTAGGGATGAGGGTCCCCCATGCAAATGAAGGTTAAATATCCTGTGCATTTTGCATGGATGGACCCCTAGTAAATAAATGACAAGAGTCAGAAAGTAGTTGTAAGGTAGGTGAAATTATTGTTGGTGTGTGTGTGTGTGTTTGAATGTTTTGTTGTGATTAAGATTTTTGGGAAGTCAAGAACGAACCAGGTGAAAATGAAATCCTTAGAGAATGGTGAGAAAAATTACCTCTACAAAAAAAAAAAGACTATGGTTCGGGTATTGACTTCTTTTTTTTTTTTTAATTAATTAATGTTCCCCCTAACCCCCACTTAGTGATTAATTTTTGGTGTTGTTGAGAAGAATTTTAATTTGCAGTTGTTTATGCCATGACACTAATTGTAGTAAGATTTAATTACTATAATATCCTTTACTTTGGTGGAAATTTGATCATACTTCAATGACTTTACAATCTTGCAATTAGTATTGCTAGTAACTTGTTTTATCTATAGGTTTTTGCCTTTTGTTCTACAAGAGTACTCTTTTTCTTGTATAGTTTTCAATTTATGAAAACTTATTTGTTTTGAAAAACAATGAAACCTTTCAAAAATTTGAAATATACTTAGGTATTTATTTTACCTTTTGAGAAGTTTTAATTGCCATACAAATGTGATGGCATCTTTAATTGAAATTTTTTTAAAATGTTATAGTCAGACAATTGTTATAACGTACATGTTTAAGATCATAATTTAGTTTCAAAAAAAATATTTCTCTATGTCGCTATAATGAATTTTGCAATTTAGCTATATAATTTCCATTGCTAGTTCTTAATTTTTTAAGTAATGTATATTGAAATATATTTGTATTTTATTGAGTTATTTGTCTTCTAAAGAAAAGTCATAAGTTTGAACTAATAAATAATTATAATATTCATGGTGAAAAATAAAGATCTTAAACATTCATTGTTAAAAGAAGAATATTCATATGTATATTGGTCACATAATGTATATTACTTAGTCAAGCTATGTTTTAAATTTAATAACAAAAATTAAAGTTGGGCCCTTGCCTCTGATTAATGTAAAGATGAGATATGTTATAACAACAATAACAACATATCAAGTAATATTTTATAAGTGGAGTCTGAGGAGGGTAAATTGTACGCAGACCTTATCGCTATCTCATAGAAGTAGAGAAGCTATTTCGTAAAACCCTCATCTCGAACGAGATATATTATGAGATTAATTATATTATATTTGGTATTCATAGCTTTCAAATTTTTTTCATATTAATATGCCTCAAGATACAACTTACAAGTGATGATAAATATCATTGAATTCCTGTCACTTTCATGTTGGAATCCTTTAATTTGAATTGGTATCGTATCCTTTTTGCATATTTGTCTGGTCCAAATTTTTGCTGGACAGATTGAGACGTTTGGTAAATGGCAATATTTAAAGTGAAAAAGAAGGGGCAAGTTAATTGAGCATAAATAGGTCTATATATATCCACCATTAATTGAAATGGAAAATATTTACCTAATGTCGTACATTAAAAAAAAGAGAGAAGAAGATGAATTATTTCGAATTGATGGAATAAAGTAAAATGACTCTTTAAACTATCTGTGTTTTTTTCAATTGTGAAGTAGCAATTAGTCAATGCAATTTTCGATGCTCATCATGGGTCATCCGAAAACAGTCGCGCTATGTTTTTAAACATAAGAGTCAGGTTGCGTATATTCGATCTTTCTTTACCCCGCAATGGACAAAAACATTTGAGGTATTGGGATAATGTTATTGTTGAGTGAAGAATTCAAACGATGGGAAAAAAGTGATTAACATAACTTCCACGTGAATCATCGGATTTGTTGCCATTTTTATATATCTAAAGTAATGTTATTTTAGTCAATTTTTAAAATATTAACTTTGTATATTTCATATATAAATTTAATAGCCCATAAAGCCATAACACATCTTATACTATAAGCGTTATATATTAATTTTCATTTCGAAAATTTACTCATTAAAATGTGTATCTTTGAGGGGCTATTTGAAAATTAGTGGAGTATTTGATTTTGTATGGGAGAAGAGACAAAAATTACCACTATATTATCTTTCATCCATTGGCCCCCTACATATGGTTGCTCTTTTTCTATTGAAGCATAGTTTAAAAATACTTTTATGATTAACAATTGATTTGATGAGATATAAATTTAAAACATGGCAACTGATAATTTATTTATTTTTGATAATCAATGTGAATATTATTATTGACAATTGAAATATTTTCAACTTAAAAGAGCACCTAGTACTACAACTACATTCTAACAAATGGTGTGGCAATCTCCAAGGCCTCAAGACAGAAAAAAACAAAACCAACAGCTAGTTATACAATTATTAAACTTCCAAAAGAATTGACTTATTTCTTTTTTGGTTTGTTTAAAAAGAATGATCAATTTCTTTTTCGGTAAAAATTTCAATTTTAACTTTTCACGCGACATGTTTAAATAACATTTTGACACATTTGACGTAACTTTAATTTAAGACTACAAGATTCAAAGATTTTCTTTATTCTCTTCACTCCATGTCAGATTAAACTAGTCATTCTTTTTTAAACGTAGAGAGTATCAAATATTGACTAAGGTCGGTTCTCTTAAACTTATAGTCAATCTACATGAATTGATAGTTTTAAAATGGATACAATAATATAGAGATAGTTTTGTTCTTTAAGTTCAAGAAACGTAAAAACAAATCCAAAATCTTTCCCCCTTTTCCTTATAAATTATAAAGTTATTTTAAAATAAGAAAAAAGGACTTGAGGAGTTCAAAACAAGAGTTGGTTGAAATGTTCTCATCATTTTAAGTTCAAGAAACGTAAAAACAAATCCAAAATCTTCCCCCCTTTTCCTATAAATTATAAAGTTATTTTAAAATAGGAAAAAGGATTTGAGGAGTTCAAACCAAGAGTTGGTTGAAATGTTCTCATCATTTTTGTTCTAAATATTGGAGGATTAAAGTTTTTCTCCTTTTATTATTTGGAATAAAAATTCCTTTATAGTTATAAAAAACATCTATTTTAACGACACTTTTAACTTATTTTTTAGTTTGTAGAAAACAATATTCTCTAATAGATGTGATTTTCATATAATGCATTTTGATATCTATTTTTGAAATATTAATGTACTCTTTAAATTGTGAGACTGTTAGGGAATAATCAGGCGATAGTGGAAGGGTGATAAGGATCGGGATTGATATTGAAAAATATAAATAAATTGGGCAAGATAATAAATGGAGACACAAATTTAACGTGGTTCACCCGAAAAATAGGCTACATCCACGGATGACAAGGAGCAAAATATCATTATAATAAAGAAGTGTACAACAAAACCTCACTGGGCCTAAGCACTACGAGGATATAATTTTTGTGTACCACTCAGTGCTATATGTGGAGTAGAGTGATAAAAATAAAAGGAGTCTTACAACATTCATAAAATATACAATGTGTATCTCACAGAATTCTGTGGATCTCTCTACATTTTTCTTTCCTCCTTTGTTCCTTAAAATGAAGAAGCTTAAGTTCTTCTTTTATAGGCAAATATTGCCTACAATTGTTGAAAAACTCAACAAGGTTGGCAAAGTTGGTGACCAAGAATGACATGCCTAATTTGACAAATTAGGCAGCCAATTTTGAACAAGTTTGATAGCCAACATTGTTGAAAAACTTGTGTGTGGGAGGAGTTTGCATCCCAACAGAGACATATAAGAATAATGGTCAGGAGTTGATTTCATGATTTTGTATTTTATTGGAGGTGATTCCCCAAAAAATGGGTTTCTTTACGATTTTAGACTAAAACTGCCTGTAATTTCTCATTTTAATCAATTATTGTTGAAACTTTTAGTGATGCTAGTGTAGTTCAGTGAAAAAGTTTATTTGAATTCAATAACGCAAAAAGAAATTTTTGAGAAGTTTATGAAGTGATAAGATACTGGTTGGATTTTTTTAATTCAAGTGTTCGAAGCCTCAACTAAATTTGAATCGCACATTATCAAATTAATCAGAATTTATATTTCTAATAAAATTTTCTCTATATCTAAATTTGAATTCACGATCTCTAATTAAGAATAAAACATTTTGAAGGAATTCTCAGTTGCATGTAGGAGAAGAAATCAAGGCACAAATGAAGGGAGATCTGATACACAGAATACTCAAATCAGAGAGAGCATCTTGACATTTCTTGTAGGAAGGGAAAGTAGTTTTTTAGGGGAAAATAAAATGGTACAGCTTTTTGTATATCCCTTCAAGCTAGGTAGTGTGAACAAGTTCAACACTCCTAGCTTGCGCAAGAGATATGTATGTTGCGATCTATTTAAGGCCTTTGTGAACAAATCTGCCTCTTGATCCTTGGACCCAATGTGAGATATCTTGACTGTCCCATCTTGAATCTTCTCTCTTATAAAATGTAGGTCTATTTCAATGTGTTTAGTCCTTTCATGGAAGATAGGGTTGGTTGAAATTTGAATAGCTGCCTTGCTATCACTTATCAGCTTCACTGGTGTCTTGATCCCCATGTTCAACTCATTGTTGATTCCTACCAGCCATATTATCTCTGAAATTGCTGCTGCCATACTTCTAACTCTGCCTCTGCTGAGCTTCTGGATATAGTACTCTGCTTCTTTGATTTCCAGGAGATAAGGAATTCCCCAACTTCACCACATAGCCTGTAGTTGACTTTCTTGAATTGGGACAACCTGTCCAATCTGCATTATAAAAAGCAATTAACTGATCTGTCCTTTCTGAGCTGAGAAGAATCCCTAAATCTGGTTCATTCTTTATGTATCTCACAACTCTACATGCTGCCTCCATATGTGATCTCTTTAGCCTCTGCATAAATTGACTTAGCATATGGACAACATATGTTATATCAGGTCTTGTCATGGTTAGGTATAGCAACTTTCCAATTAGCCTTTGATATGATCTTAGATCCTCCAGTTCAATATCTGCTTCTGATCTATCTACAAGTTTATCATATTCAATAGTAGTCAACATCAAGTTGTATTCTATTGGAGTACTTATTGGTTTGGCACCTGACAATCCCATCTCAGCAATCAGTTCAAGGGCAAACTTTCTCTAATTCATCAGAATTCTCTCCCTTGATTTTGCTATCTCAATCCCAAGAAAGGACTTCATCTCACCCAAGTCCTTAATTTTAAACCTGTTCTGCAAAGTTGTTTTAGCTTCCTGGATCAGACTTTGATTATTACCTGTGATCAATATGTCATCAACATACACTAGAATGATCACTATATTGTCTTCTTTCTTTCTTGTGAACAAGGAATAATTAAAATGGCTTTTTGTGAATCCTGAACTGGTCAGTGCTTCAACAAGTTTCAAATTCTATTGTCTTGAAGCTCGTTTGAGCCCATACAAGGATTTGTGCAGCCTACACACTTGGTTGTTCGCCCCTTGACTGCCAAATCCTGGTGGTGGCAGCATATACACCTCTTCATATAAGTCACCATTGAGAAAGGCATTGTATATATCCATTTGGTGTAAACACCACTGATTTACAGCAGCTAGAGCAAGCATAAGTCTGGCAATCACCATGTTTACTACAAGAGAAAAGGTTTCTTGAAAGTCTAAACCTTCTTGTTGATTGTATCCCTTAGCCACAATCCTTGCTTTGTATCTCTCCATAGTCCCATCAGCTTTATACGTAATCTTGAACACCCATCTGCAACCTATAGGCCTCTTACCAGGAGGCAAAGCAATTATAGACCATGTATGATTATCCTGCAGAGCTTGTAATTCCTTCTTCATGGCATCCAACCAAAGGGGGACTGATGCTACTTCAGTGTAGGACTGAGGCTCCTTGGAGGAACTGAGTTTGGACAAATAAGTCTGGTAGGTGGGATTTAGATTGGAGTGAGACATGTAGGATTGGATAGGGTAGTGGCAGCAAGATGTGGAGGATGAGTTTGACTTGCCACAGATATAATCATATAGCCAAGTAGGCAGTTTTGGGTCTGGTGAATCTTCTGAGAGGTGCAGTAATTAGTAAGGGATCAATTGGTGGTGTAGAAGGTGTGATTGAGATGGGTGCAGGATTAGGGGAATTGTGAAAGATTGAAATGTTTACAGGTTCTGTTGGAAGTGTTGTGAGAACTCCATTTGGAAATATTTGAAACTTGTTTTAAGCAGCTGGAAAGGGAAAATGTGCTCCCTGAATATGACATCTTTGCTAATACAAAAGGTGTTAGTAAGCATGTTGAACAGTTTATAACCTTTTGAGTGGAAGAATATCCCAATAGAATGGCTGCAGCAGACCTGGGGGATAACTTTTCTCCATTATACAGATTAGTTGCAAAACATAAACAACCAATGACTCTCATGTGAGATAAAGAAGGTGTCTTACCATAGACCATCTCAAAAGGTGATTTACTAGACAACATTTGTAATGGCAGCCTATTAATCACATAAATAGCAGTCAAAATACACTCATTCCAAAATTTCAATGAAAGAAAACCTTGTAAACGAATAGCTCTAGCAACCTCCAAAATGTGCCTGTGTTTTCTCTCAACCAAATCATTCTGTTGAGGTGTGCGAACATAGGATCATTGGTGAATAATACCAAGAGAATTAAACAGAGTATAACAATTAGAATTAAGGAACTCAATTCCATTATCACTTCTGAAAATCTTCACTTGAGTACCAAACTGATTTTATATCATTGCAAAGAATTGTCTAAGAATGACAATGATATCACTTTTCATTCTCAACATATACACTTAAGTCATCCTAATACAATCATCTACTAAAGTGAGAAAGAATTTGCATCTATCATGGCTAACAACTCTATATGGTCCCTAAACATCTCCATGTATGATAGAGAAGATATTGGTACTTCTACTAGAACTACTAGAAAATGGTAGTCTAGTTTGTCTAGCCAAAGGACAGACAGTGCAGTCTTGAATATCCTCATATTCCTTTCTAATCTTCAGTGTAGAAATTTGGTGTAACACCTTGACTGGAGCATGTACTAACCTTTTGTGCCATATTTCTGCAGCTTCAGCTTCATTGTTGACTAGGTTGGCACTTATTGTTTTGGTACAAGTTTCTCTCTTTATTGGTAACTGCATGCTATACAAACCATCTACTTCTCTACCAATCCCCTTCACCATTCCATTGAATAGATCCTGCATGACACAGAGATCAGAGAAAAAAGTGACAGAACACTTCAAGTCCCTGGTTAACTTGGACACTAATAACAGGTTGTGTTTAAATTCAGGTATGTACAACATATTCGTGATTATGTCCCCATTATCTAACCTGCATTTTCCAACACAAGTTATATCTAATGCATTTCTATCTGGTAAGTACACTCTCTTAATGTTCTCCTTAGTGATCTGACTAATCCTATCCAACAACTCCTTATTATGGACCATGTGATTAGAAGCTCCAGAATCAACTATTCATTTTCTAAACGATGCACTGTTGGTTGCAAGAAATACCTGACTCATACATGTCTTTTCGGAGCTAGTAGGGATTTTCTTTTGAAGCAACTTCAGAATCTGATCATACTGTTCCTGAGTGAACATTGTGCCAACTTCTTGACTTGAGCTGCATGCAGGTTGAGATGGCTCATGTCCGATTGCACTGTGCACTGCATTGGCTGTGTACTATGATGAACTCTTCTTCTTGTATTTATTGTTTGTTGGATAACCATGGATCTTGTAACATGTTTCTTTTGTGTATCCTCTCAACTTGTAATACTCACAAAACAGGTGCACATTTCTTCTTTTGTAGCCTCCCCTGTCATAGTTTCCTGATAAATTATTGTGACTTTCTCTTATTGCAGTAGGTGCACTATTGTTGGTTTGATTCAACCCTGTCCTGTTACTGAACAGAGCTACTTCACTTGAATCATCAACAAGCTTCCCCATATTTCTCTGACTTTCCTCAGAAATCAGCATTAAATAGGTCTTATTAATGTTTGGCACAGGCAACATCATCAAGATTTGGCTCCTTGCCTATGAGTAAGTTTCATTCAAGCCTGTCAAAAACTGAAGCAAATACTGGTACTGATAATATTCCATATATCTCCTTGACCCTGCACATTTACAACCTGGACATGGCACCAAGGAGTCATATTCCACCCACAAATCCTTCAGCTTAGTAAAGTAACTTGAAATGGATGAAGTTCCTTGTGTCAATGTAGTAATCTCCTTACGTAGTTGGAAGATTCTAGACCTATTCTCTTTGTCAAACCTTTCTTTCAAATCACTCCAAACAGTATATGCATTTGAAGCATATGCAACACAATTCACCAGTTCACTACTTACTGAATTCATAATTCAAGATAAGACTATTGCATTCACCTTTTTCCACAAATCATGAAGCGGAGCCTCGAAATTATTCTTTGTATGTCTACCATCATCAAATCTCATCTTACTCTTCCTTACGAGTGCGATCTTCATGGACCTACTCCACAAAGCATAGTTCTCTGGCCCAGTCAGCTGAAACAAGATCAAGGAGCTGTCTGGTGTGTCACATGGTTGTAGATACAACCCATGGTTGGAGTCGATTATATTGTTAACCCTTCCAGTCCTTCTCTTAACTGCATCTCCTCCAGCTTTGGCCGCCATCGCTAGGCCTCACTGCACCAAATGATTATTGACCTAATTTTTGGAATCGATAATTTCACAGAGACAAAGGTGCGGCGCAAAACGATCTACTTCCCAAATCGATCTGCTCTGATACCATGAAGGAATTCTCAGCTTTGCATGTAGGAGAAGAAATCAAGGCACAGGTGAAGGGAGATCTGATACACATAATGCTCAAATCAGAGAGATCATCTTGACATTTCTTGTAGAAAGGGAAAGTAGTTTTTGGGGAAAAAAATGGTGTAGTTGTTGCACAATGTATTATCTATACATACACACACTGCTAATCAACTAATTAACTAATTAAACAAACTGTTAACTAATCCTGACTACATCATTAACACTTAAGTGCCATCTAACAAGCTAAACTGCTGCTAACTACTTACATCCTTCAACAGTTATACTTGCTATTATCTTGCATAACAAATGATCAAACATCCTCTTGATGATATGACTCTTGAGTTGTTTGGTTTGAAGTACAAGATATATTAAATCTAAAATAAAATGATGAGATAATTATTCTATACGTAATGTGTTATATTTGCTATTATCTTGCATAACAAATGGTCAGACATCCTCCCGATGATATGATTCTTGTTTGACGTTTTTGAATGAATTATGAAAAATATATTTGGACTTACGAATATTGGAAAAAAATGAAAAGAATTGGAATAGTTTCAAAAGTCTAATTGTAATTGTATATAGTAAAATAAACAAAAAAAAATAAATATGATATAATTTTATTCAAATAATCGATTGTACCAAACCATTGACATTTTATATGTTCATAAAACTCAAAACTTTCAAATTTTCTCTTGGCCAAGTTGTGATGCCTCAGTCTTTCATTTAGTCACGGGTTCTCATATCTTCAATTTTATTGGCTAGAAATCAACATATATTAATTTCTCTAAAAAAAATTAATAAATTTTATTTTAATTTTATGAAAAACAGAAAAAAACGACAGCTGTGGGTAAGTGTATGTGTGTTTTGTTGTCTTTTAACAAAAAGTTGGAGAGGTCCCCATTTTGCATGTTCTAATTTATATGTGGGTTTATAAAGGTGTCTCATTCGTTATTTGTTTTTAATTTTCCTTTTTAATTACCCCACAGACACCGTTTTTTTATGACAAATGTTCCTATATGTTTTTTTATTAGTGCTAAGTACAGATTTGATTTTTGACTACTAAGTTTTTTTTTCTAGGTGAAAGGGACGGATAAAAGAAAGGAACTCTTAAACTCTTTTCATGCTTGAGAAAATTAAAGATAAAAAGAAAAATGTAAACAAATTGTAATATTTAGTTTTTCAGTATAGTTTGTAATAATACAACTTTCGCTAACACTTTGTTTGAATGATTGTTATATATTATTTCATAATGAATTATATTCAGAGATGGAGCTATATTCATCCAATAGTGATTAAATGAACATCCTTCGTCGAAAAACTATATATATATATATATATATTGTTGAACACCCTTAATACAAAAATCACTCATCCATATTCTAAAAGTATGAACACTCTTGAAAAAAATGCTGACTCCCCCATTAATTGTATTGTTGTAATGTATTGTATTCTATATTATTTCAATGAATACAATATTTAGATAGATTGTATTGTTCTCCATCATTATACAACATCATATATTCATAATTTAAATGATAAAAACCTATAAGAAATTGTAGAGTATGTTGTAGATATCATGAAAAGATATATAAGGTGAATGGTAAAATAAAATTATTAAATAATAAATAAAATTTAAAAATAAGAAGAAGATATTAAAGTAACAATGCAACCACACCAAATCGGTCGTTAGATAAAATGAGTCTTTTCATCATTATTTAACAATGAATTTAAATAATACAATATAATAAAATTTAAGTAACAATTAAAATAAATATTATATTTAATTTTAAACTAATAATACGTTACAATACAACGAGTGTCAGCCATCCAATATGTTAATTGATATTGTACGAAAAGAGCCACAATTGATAAGAGCCACGATTGATAGACGATAGTTCGACGAGATTATAGTTAACATGTTAAGAATTTATCTTTATGGGTATAAAGTTTTTTCCTCTTGCCATAAAGGAATTATGATTTATTAGAATTCAATTTAACCATTAATGATAAGTTCTTGAAAATATACATTTATTGATAGTTGCCAACACACTTCTAAAGTACTATAAGTATCTTATCTCCTCCAAAATGAAAATACAGCACAAAACAACTATATTTCTTTTGTTCTTTTCAAACTACTCAACAACAATAATATACTTAATAAAATTTTATAAATAAGTGGAGTTAGAAGGGTAAAAGATACATAGACATTACTACTACTTCATAGAAATAGAAAGTTATTCTGAAAGACGCTCATCTCAAAAATATCATCCCAGAAAACAGAAATTATTAGATATGAAACAAAACAACTAGAGTGGAGAACAAATGATAATCTATAAAAACAATAAACGTAACAAATAAATGACGAACAATAACAATACAAAATATAACAACACGATGATCACTATTAACCTACTATATCACAAGGTCATACATCATCCTACCCTTACTAGCAACACAATATATAAAGACATGATGCTCGTTGCTAGCCTACTATATCACAAGGCCACATATCATCCTACCTTTACTAGCAACATAATATATAAAGATACGACTATCGCTACTAACCTACTATATTACAAGGTCATACCTTTACTAACAACATAATATATAAAGATACGACTATCGTTACTAACCTACTATATCACAATATCAGACATTATCATATCCCTACTAGTCATTTAACTTTTTATCCTAATATGCGACCTCAAGATACTCATATAACAAAACACACAAAAATACTATCTTAGTATCATTTCTAAGATGTTTTTCTTTTACCTATTTCCCAAAAAAATTAACCAAATATTTTTCAAAAAGAACAGTTCACCCAAATATTTTGCCAGCTCCATGTGATGAGCTATCCCCAGAAAGACACTTGACTCATAGAGCCAACCATTTTTTGCACTGAAGTATATAAACAACATCTTTGCCAGTCAATACACCCTTCTAGTCTCCATATTTTTTTAATATCATAGAGAATACATATACTTTCTGCCACTTTCTTTGTACAACTTACTAGTCCCTTCAAGCTCTTTCCCTTTCCTTCAGTTTTCCCTTTTTCCTTATCTTTTCTACCTCATGGTAAGTTTCTTAGCGTGTGTTTCAGGCAAATATGTATATTATAATATTTCCAAAAAGGGATCTTTTTTCCTTTAAGGAATCAATTAATGGTTGTTTAAGGATCTGAACTTCAGAGGAGAAAACGGGGTGCCTTTAAATGTTCTTTCTTGAATTGGTTAAGTTTGAAGTTGTATGTCAGTTGCTTAGTGTATAGATTGGGTAACTGCTGCTTTTCTGTTTCTTTTTGAAACAGGTTGTGTGCAAGATTGTGAGTTTGATAGTGTTGCTTTTGAGTTCCTTTTCGCTCAGTGGGGAAATTCTACAAAAGGGGTTGTGTGCAAGATTGAGTTTTTTGCTCTCAAGTTCTGTCCTTTTTCAATTTTCAGTTGCTTTTGAGTGTCTCTTTTGCTCATTTAGGGAAAATTCAGAAAAGGGGTTGTGTGCAAGATTGTAGTTTGTTGATTTGGATGTGACTTGGGAGTTCTTTAGTTCATAAAAATGTCATCTTTTAGTGGTTTAGGTATTGGTTTGAGTTTTGTTTTTGGATGTATCCTCATGGGACTTGTAGCAGAGTTGTATTACTTGTTGTGGGTAAGGAAAAGAATCCCAAAGAATGAAACAGAAGATGAGTACAACAACACTTTTGTAGCCACTGAACTTTCTCATCTCTTTTGTTGGAAGAAGCCTAATTCTGTAACCAATGTTAACAGCGAACAACTAAACAACACAGTGAGAAATCAAGAAATGAATGGTCATGGACCTCATGGTCAAGATCAAGATTTGGAGTTAGGGAATAGCAAAGATTTGTTGCTAAAAGGGTATGGTGAAGATAGTGTAGAGACAGAGTTAATGAGGCTACACAATCTTTGTGGACCTCCAAGATTTCTCTTCACAATTAAGGAAGAAACAAAAGAGGATTTGGAATCAGAAGATGGTAAATCTAGAGGTGATAGAAGTAGAACTTGTTCAAGAAACAAAAGTTTTAGTGACCTTCTTCTTACCCCTTTGTCTTCACCACCAATTAAGTATCAGAATCTTGATTCTTACAATTGTCAAGGATTCAATCCACTCTTTGAATCCTCAACTGAAAATGAGTTAACCAGACTGAGATCTTCACCCCCTCCAAAGTTCAAGTTCCTTAGGGATGCTGAGGAGAAACTTATAAAGAGACTAATAGAGATAGAAGCAGAGAAAAGGGGTATCAAGAATGATGTTTCTTTTCAAGATTCCACTGTCAAACCATCTTGTAATGCAACAGAGGTGAAAGGGTCATTCATATCTTTTCTTGGAAAGAGCAAATTAAGAGAGCCTCTTCAGCAAATACAAGTACACCACAACAACTCTACTTGTGTAAAGGTACTTCCATTGGCTTCTTCACCTTCAACCTACAAAGCCAAGTGATTATGAACCTGTTATGCGTTAAGATGGAGAGGTTTGAAAGTTCTTTATTTATGTTTTTTCAACCTCTATCATCTATTAACCAAAAAAGTACAGTAATTACCTTTTCTTGTGTTAACTTTAGTTTCTTTAGATAGAAAATAGAGATTGTTACTGTAACTTATTTGGATTCTTTAGCAGTTAGTAGTCCTTTCTGGTGCTGGTAATGGTTATTAGTCTTTTCTATTCATTGTTCTTTTTATTATCAAATGAATCCATGGTTAAGAATCATTAAATCCTATGCCTAATTTATTAAAAGTAACTCAACATATCATAAATTAGATTATTAATGAGCTATAATTATTTAAATTGTTCTAATGATGTAATAATATATATAGAACTTTAACTCTATTATTCTTGTTTTGAATGATTATGTGCTATGGATTAAGGGAAAACTATTCCAGCAAATCAAAAGATTAATTTTTTTGATCTCCTATTGTCGTTGCATATGAACGAAGAAATGATCTCTCCTAAAAGTTGAAAAGAAAAAGATTACATTTTAGTTCTCGTTTATACAAATACTGCTTAATCATCATTCGTGTTAGAAACTATTTATCCACTCGAATTTTTTTATATTCCTTTTTATTTCTCATCAAACAAATAGCATTATCTTCTGGAAATCCAAAGACAGGTTACATAGTTAACTTTGATTTCATTTTCAATTGATTCCTTAAAGAAACATGCTCTTCCTTTCTTCCAAAGAATACACAACCATTTGTGAAAGGAAGTTTCTCTTGTTCATTCAAAGTGTACCATTAGGAAAAGGTGAGCACATGGAGAGCATTAGCATAGGACATAGGCACATTTTTGGCCTAATACATACAATTCCAATACACTTTTTGATTCAAATCCTGAAATACCTTTGTGCGTGTTTTTATTCAACTATTAAATCGTAATTGAAGGAAATATAACAACATAATCAATGGAATAGAGGGTAAAATATACGCAAATTTTATCGGTACTTTCTAGAAATAAAAAGACTATTTTTTGAAAGACGTTCGTCTCAAAATTATTAGGCCCAAAATAAATGAAAAAAAAGTTTATGCATCTACTTATGTGTTAAGTCTAATGTTACACTGGCATTGCCCTAGGGAAGTAGCCATTGTTCAAACCACAGGAAAAAAGAAAAGGTCTGAAGTTGAAAACAAGTTATGTTGATCTGTGACTTCTTGTTTTTTCTTTTGGAACTTTTGCCAATAAAACAAGAAATGTCATTGTCATCACGCAATTCGGCCCATAAAGTGGTCACTCACATATTTAAAACCAAAGTTCAATGCCAAAAATTGAATTTTTCTCTCTTTGCACGATGGGAAAGTGAGCAAGAAATAATCTACGTACTCTCATAAGTAGAATTTGAATAGGTAAAATATACTCAAATTTTATTATTACTTTGTAGATATATAGAGGCTCATGTATTTTTCGTTATTAGTCGTTCTTTCTTTATATTTTATGTTGTCATTATTCATCTTATATATATTAATTTTATCGTATTTATATACTATCTGAGACACGACTAATCCTACTATCCTATTATATTCGAAGGTCAGACATTAACCTAATCCTACTAACCTATTAGCTTGCTACTTTTAACTCGTGACCTCCACTCTGTTTATCTAAGGTCGTGTCCTCAGTGAGATCAAGTTTCGTAATAGATCATCTCTCCTAATACTTCTTTAGTTTACCTCTACTCCTTTGTATAACTCTTAAATCAACCTCTTGCACTT
>JAOTQJ010000102.1:19368940-19395762 GCA_025642045.1 Solanum sejunctum
ATCATGTAAAGACATAAATAAGTCAATGATATAATGAATAACCAATCTCAATAGCACTCCATATAATCATAACAAGCCAGAGCATTATAATGAATATTGTGAGATGTAATGCAATGTAATACAATGTCACGTAGAATGATGCATGTCTGTCCTAGTGATACACATCCGCTGATCATAAACATGCCTCAGTCAGAAGCCATAAGGGCCAAACATGGATCATGTATCTATCGCGAAACGCGACACGTCCCTCAAATAATAATATCCGTCGCGGCGTACGACACGTCTCTCGAATCATAGTAACCTTTTTATTTCTCATTCTTTTTCATTAACCAGAATCATTTTCATTCGACTTTGCATTTCTTTCCTTGGATCATCCAGCAAACACATAGTAATGCACAGTAATCATGTTCATTGAAATTAAATATGCAAGATGTCCAATGCAAATTTATATATCAATAACAAATAATCACTATTTCACATATAATAAACCTCCATCATTAATTCACAAGTCAAATATCAGCATAGGATAATTACCCAATTCAAAATATTTCAATCAAAGCCTATATAAATCATTCTCAACACCTCACACAAGAAGCACAAGATTCTATATACTTAACAAAGGTTAAGAAATTCACTTGCCTTACCAAAGACAATCAATCAAACGCCTGAGTCTTCTTCTTTCGAATTGAATCCGAAGTACCACAATCTAATCAAATAAAGGTTCACAATTAAATTTAGGAAGATTCACATAATACAATGAATCTAATACTTTATTATCCATCTCAGTACATTAAACTTGAATCATAATTTGATAATAATTAAATAAAGGTTCTATTGCCCCAAATAGAACCCACTTCCTCTAAGTCCTAAAATCTAAGAACAAAGTGATAATAACAATAATTAGATAATAGTGTGGGAAATTGTTGTTTGCAGAGACGTGCTTTGTAACATATTAAATGTAAATCTTCTTCTTATGGGTCAGTAGCGGCACACTACCCCATAGTCTAATTCACTTTTTTAAAAAATATAATTGACCAAAGAATTAAAAGGCATCATTAGTGCATGACTGCAATTTCTATGTTTTCTAGATTTCAGCATCCCTACGAACATATACATTATGTCTTGCACAAACCAATGGATTGGGTACATGTGAGGGAGCATACAATATGGTTAAACTTTTTATCAACTACAACCAATTCATTCCTAGGACAAAACAACAACAACAACATACCCCATGCCCATTCCTAGGACAAAAGAACAAAAAAATTTCTAGAATAGCTTTGTCTATACCTGAATACTTGTTTGCTCTTTTTCCTCTCGTCGTCGCAATAGGTTTTCTGCGTGCGGTTCTTCCTTTAATTTCCTTCGGATGGGCGTTTAGCCCTTATCTCCCTTTTATTTTTATTCTTATTCTTATCCTTTTTCTTATTATTAAAAGGACTATAAGATAAATAGTACAATTTTTTAAAATAAATATTCACTTTAGCCCATAAAGTAAATTAATTATTTATAATTACTCTTAGTTAAATAACGAAAATTATTGAATAGTCCAAAATATCTATTTAAAATACTTCAAGATTAATCTTGTAGAAAATCGAGAGCACTAATTCACAAAATGACCTAACGGGTCATTACACCAAGTTCCCTTTTCTTAATTTCCACATACAACTTCACCCCCATGTCATTGCGAACACTAATCGGAGAAGCATTACCTTCAACGACGTATCAAATTTTGATTTTCTTCCTTTGTTCGTCGACACCTAACTCAGCAGCAATAGCAGTTCTGAGGTTCAAAAACGATATATTATCTCCAACAACAATTTCATCACTTTTGTATCGACTATAAATAACGTCCGGCTCCCAGATTCCACCATGCCGTAACGATATTGAAACATTCATCGTCAAAATTTTATTTCGCCGTCCGTCAATCTTGATGCCTCAACGATCTACTTTGATTCTTATTTTAAAATTTGAATTTTGAAAAAAATTAGTCTGTTGCGTATTGTTGGGTTTGATTACTGCAACTAGAATGTCTAGGCGTGATTCAAGGGATCACAATTAGTGCGCCAATTTATTTTGCTTTTTTACCGCAATATTTACCTAATTTACGAAGCATAATGTCAGGCATCAAATACATATTCGTTGATATCAGCATAATAGATAAATATTGAGATTTTAAGTAATTTATGAACAATTGAATTTTTTAGCAATTTTTATTTTAAACTCTAAAATTTTTTGTAATTTTTACTAAATAATAACAGATTCACAATTGAAGTTTTGAATAAAAATAAAATTTTATAATCAATAAACTATAGGTTGAAATGATGAATTCATAAAATTAATAAGTATAAATTCAATGCATAAAGTTAAACATTAATATTTACATTAAAATAGATTATCTTCGTATGCCCCTTTTTCGATTCCTAACCATAGAAGTATTTTGGAATATCGAACTTCTTTTTAATTAACTACGTGGCAGAATTCCAGGACAAGTAGGCGGTGCGCAATTGGCGAAAGGGTAAATCTGGGGTTACCTCAATCAACTACCAAAACGACATCGTTCGCTGCACTAAACTAAAATTACCAATGAGCATAAAGTCCAATTCCCTCCACTAGTAAATTCTTATTACCCTACTAGGTTTTGCTAATCACTCTGATCGCCGGCCATGGCTTTACAAACCGGAATAGGCTTAGGCAGAATCATCTTCATTGTCGGCGCCGGTATGTAAATCCTAGTGCTCCGACTATTTCTTCGGAGATTTTTCCATACTAGTTGTTCTAACTAAAATTTTTCTTCTGCTTGATAGTGATTTTCGCTAGTTTGATCTGATTTCATGTATTTTATTATTACCTGTAGGGTATACTGGTACTGTGCTGTTCCAAAACGGCAAATTATCTGATATATTGGGCGAACTTCAGGTAGTTACGTTCAAATTTTTAGCGTTTTTTTTTCTTTTTGAACTTGAGTTATTTTAGCTGCAATTAAGTTCATATTGTTTGTATTCTGCTAATAGAGACGGTATTTTTTTTTTGTTGTTAAGCCTTTAACTTAGCTCGAGTTAGGTAACCTAGGCGAAATAAGAATTTCCTAGGTGTATAATGCTTTTATTGTGGATGCTTGAATTTGGAAGTGCAACAATGAGATAATAACTGTGTTCCTGATGATTGAATTAGTTCGAAGTTTGGATTCCTTGAAATCTGTTTATAGAGAAATTACTAGTGTTTCTTTAATGTTTTGTAGCTCTTAACAGGCAATTTAGATTGAGTTCACCAGGTATAATGTTTCTCTTGCTGGCACAAGAGAGTTAGTGTGGATGATGAAATTCGCAACGTAATATGGAGAATAATGCTTAAGAATTACCTTTAAAAAAAGAAAAAGCTTAAAAACAATGTTCTGCACATATAGATGATACACGATCAACTCAATTTGCAAGGATTCTTTTTAATGATACACAATCAACTCAATTTACAAGGATTGTTTTTCGGGATATGATCTTGTTTGAAATTACTTTTTAATAGATTCTTGTATGACCTATAACTAACAAATTATGTGCAGTTATCAACTTTTAAAATGGATTCCTATTGCTTTTAGATTTTTCGCATTCAATATTTGAATGCTAGGAACTAATGATCCTTTTCTATCTTTCTGACAGAACTTGGTAAAAGGTTATGAAAAATCAGGAGAGACAGATGCTGGAGATTCGGATGTTATGGCTGCACAGGTACCTGATAATGAGAATTAGCTTAATTATACATAGTATAGTTCAGTTCTGTCATTGAATTTTTTGATCTACTACCAAAGTGGTTTTATATGCACGTTCTACCTGTTTATGTACCCAATGAAAATTTCCACACCTATATTATTAATTATCCTTCTCATAGGATAATTGAATCATTTTTAACACTGACTTCTAGAGTTTCTATGAGAATATTGAGATGTGCTGGTATATCATAATTTGGGTATTTCCCCTTCGCATCTCATTACTCTCGATCATATCATGGATGCAGTGTTGTCATTGTTGTATGATTATAGTATTACAACAACAACAATAACAACATACCTAGTGAAATGCCATAAGTCGGGTGTGGGGAGGGTAGGGTGTACCTTACCGCTACCTCATGGAGATAGAAAGGCTGGTTCCGAAAGACGCTTAGCTCAAATGTATCAGCCGCAAGTACAAGAAGAAAAAACAATAGACTGCTAAAATGAAAGCAATGTAAATTCAACAAGAAGAAAACATATCAGTAGAAAATTAATGTGAAAATCGAAAAGTTTATTAAATTGATTCAACAGTATAATATTACAAATAATATCAATTTGATTCAAGAGTTTTCTGTTCCTTTTATCCTTCTTCTTCTTCTTCTCTTTTTTTTTAAAAGCTTTCTCTTCATTTTCGGGTGGATGCTATTTGATAGCTGCATCATCTGCAGATTGTTTCTTAGCCCCAATGTGTTTGTTTTTCCTAACTCTATTGTGTTAATCTGTCCCCTAATTTCTATTTGTGGATATAAGTTGATAGCTGCAGTTTCTGCGGATTATTGCTTCTCCCCGATGTGTTAGTTTTTTCAACTTTATTGTGTGAATCTGTCCTACATATGAGTAATTTCACAATGCCTAGATGGCATAGCCAACCCCCTGGAGGGTTTGGTAGTGGTGACAGCGCAACACATGTGATTTAGGCGCAATCTCATAGATTTGGATCCTTGACATGATGTTTAAGTGCAATACGTGAAGTGTAGATGTGTCTTATTTCGTGGGCCACTTGCCTCGGGTTTTTTTTAATTATTACTATTTTAAAAAGAAACGACTAGATGGCATAGGGGGATAGCATTTCCATTATCGCATAATTATACATGGGAATGCACAGTAAGACAAGTCTGACTTATTACAATTTACAAATCAATGTACACTATATTTATGGTATTGAATTAGGCATGGATTTATGATTTAAAAATTGAAATCACATAAAAAAATACTATTATTTGAGATGGTGTATAGGAGGTTGAGAAAAATAATCAGCCATGCTTCGCCCTAAGGCTTTTGGTTCAGTGGCAAAGGTAGCATGACACTGGACGTGTGGTAGGCACAGCTCACGGGTTTGGATCCTGGCGGTTGAACACTTAAACCAAGCCTGGTATTTATTTAAGTGAAGAAGGATTGATGACCAGGCCCTAATAACTTACGAGTTACATATTTGGATTGTAGATTTCTCTGATTTCCACTTCTTTTAAAAAAGAGTAGGAAAACTTGTAAAGAAAAAGAGTGTTATTTCATCATCCTATCCATCTCTCTAATTGAGTTCTTCTATTACAGACATGCTCTGCATCACATGTTTATTACTACTACTACATAGAGGATGAAATTACTCATTAATATAGCATAGAATTATGAAATATCTCTTATGTCACAGTACAACTTATGTTTATTGCTCCTTTGTAGGTTCGTAGGCTGGCAATGGAGGTTCGACAATTGGCTTCTGCACGATCAATTACTGTTCTAAATGGAAATTCTAGTGGTATCTTCCGCCATTCCTGACTGAAGACCGCTAATGCTATGTTTTTGTTTATCTTTCCTGTTGATCATATGGAAGTGGTTTTTTATCAGCCAATGTGTCCTTAACCCCTTCTCGTCCTTTGTTTGTGTCTTAGGTAACCTTACATCTCTCATCATGCCAACTGCAGCAGTAGGGGCGCTTGGTTATGGATATATGTGGTGGAAGGTAAAATAAAATTTTTCTTAGATTCTCTGTAAATGTAACACCGTCTTGCTTGTTACCGACTTGTCGTAGCATGGAGATTACTAGAAGGAAGTATGGGTGAGTCATTACACTAGGGTGTACTGTACTAGAGGTTTGTCTAGCGTTTAGATGAAACTATAAGCATGAGCGAGCAGTGATTAAAATGCAATTGTGTATCTATTTCCTGTCAGCTTGAAGCTGGTCCTCGGCATAGTTACCAGCCCTTCAACAGTATATTAAAGGGTAAAAAATTTGGGGAAGAAACAAACTGAACAATGATCAATGCCCGTTGAATTTTTATAAAGAGAACAAAGTTTCACTCTTTTATGTAATGCTTGCAGGGTCTATCGTTCTCTGACCTTATGTATGTAACCAAAAAGAGTATGACAAATGCCGTTTCGAATTTGACAAAGCACTTGGATCATGTGTCTGAGGCGCTTGCTGTGAGTATCATCTCTTGTACTGCCTCTGTTCTTAATTCCTTCTCTGCTGTTTTGGTATTCCCATGTGCCTAACTAGCTTATAGTACTTTTTTGGCATATATAATTGTGGCATTTCTGTTAAACTTGTGAAGCTTCCTTCCTCATTATTTTGTTTCTCCTCTTGATCAGTCAACAAAGAGACATTTAACACAGAGAATTGAGAATGTTGATGGGAAATTGGATGAGCAAATGGATATGTCAAAACTACTAAGGAATGAGGTGCCAATTTGTTCTAACACCTTTTTGTCTTTATTTGTGTGGGATTTATCTATTCTGATCCATGTCAAATAATCCTTAAATTTGTATTTTCCTTGTTATACTGTAACTGCCGAGTACAGCTGTCATAATCGGGTTAAGACCCTATTTTCCAACAGGTTAATGATGTGCGTGGTGATCTATCTGAAATTGGTTGTGATTTGGAAGAACTGCAGAGAATGGTTTCTGGTCTTGTAAGTTATGCTTTTTGGTAGCTTGTATTCTCTTGTCGAAATTATCCCGCAGATGTTTTTTGTTGGAAGTGTCCAAGCTACATTGGTTTCTCTGTCAATTTTGTTATATCTACTTTTAGGTACACTAATCTCGTCTTTGACTGTATCTGGATATGCAGGATGGCAAGTTACTTTCCTTGGAAGGCAAACAGGTAAAGTGAAAAAAATGTCACTTCTTCCTATTTTTTCTTTTTCAGCGTCTAACTTTGTTGCTTTACCTATTAAATACCAAGATAGACTCGTATATATGGTTTTATTCACTCAATCATCTGAGGTTGTAGCCTTTGCCTATTTGCACCGTTAAAGGTCATTTGTTCTAAGCGTAGGTCTCATGGTTGATAACAGGAACTTGCAACTGCTGGTGTCATGTACCTGTGCAATATAGTCAATGGAAAAAGGGTGAAGATGCCTGATACACTTCAGGTGTGTGCACCTCCTTTTTTTCTTTTTCGTTGTGCAACTCTTGATGTATCACAACTTATTGATGCGATTAATCTCTACCATTTGAATAGTGTTCTATTCAGTTTAGGCTTTCACAGAGTAATATTATCCTTCTATTTCCCCTCCAAGATGGTGCTACAGGTGCGGTGGGTTATAATACCTGTGAAACAAGTCGAATGGATAAAGAGTACCCCCACAGTTGGGGTGGGTTAATACCTGTGAAACAAGTTGAATGAACCCTCACCCCCACCCCCCACCCCCCAAAAAAAAATTTGTCTTTGCCAGGCAAATGACAGGATGCGTGGTTTGTTTTCTACAGATATCCCTTTCGTTACATGATTTTTAGTATGATCAGAACTACCAAACATGGCTAACAGTTCTGATTATGTACGCTTCTGATTTTCAGACTAGGGTGAAGGTAGGAACAAAGAAAAATTGGTTTCTCCGGGTAACTTGGCCCTCCTATTTAACCAAGAAAGGGTGAATACGCTAGTCTGTTTGGCCAAAAGTACAGATCAGAATGGAGATACATATATAAGAAGATTTTCAGTCCTTCCTTCCTCTTTGATCTAAGGTGTGAATGGAACTTGTAATATTTCAAGTGAAGGACCTTAAGAAACTAGGTGATTTTTGACCTCCCTGTGCAATTGAAAGAGATGGACGGTCGGCTGTCTGGGGCAGCAGCATGTCTTTCAGTTCCATCTTTTCTGGAATTTGCTTTAACACGAGAAAGAATACCAAAACTTATTCAACTTTTCGAGTTCTTCTAATGTTCTGTTTTTAAAGTGTAAAAACTTACCACACACAGATTTCTGGTTGTGGGCATCTCACTTTCAGTAGTTATTATCTTTATGCACGGTACATCAGACAAGATAATGCTAGGTGAAAACGGGCTAAGTGCTTCGTCTTGCTTAGGAGGCAGTTCAGTTCAATCGCCAAGGATGTGCGTCTCATCGCCAATTGACTGTCCTGAATGGCCGAATTAAACAATACTACAATAATTATTTCACTAAATTCCATATAATTGTCTGTGATTACAGTTCTTATTCTCGACTTATTTTATGTGTATGTGTGTCACCTTGGAGCTCACTATTGTTATGTCATCTTTTCTTGTTCTGCATGTTTTATCCTTAACACACTGGAAGGACTGTTTTGTTTTTATCTTATTAGATGCTTGCTATCAATAATCCTTAACCTGCAATTTCTTCTGCAGGAACAACTCAAAATTGCTGGCAACTCAACGCCTAGTCTGATGGTACTTTTTTGCTAACTTCATTTAGATGTCATTATTCAAGTATTTATCTTAGTATCAGCTGGATGCATGCTGCTGACCTTTTATATTGGGAATAGTTCTTTATAATGTGCGTTATTCAAGTTCCAAAATACTCATTGGATTTCGTCTCTATAGGAGAGATTTTTTCAAATTTAGGAACACCAGAATAATGTCAAAATCAAAGAATTACCGAATTTTTTAAGTGAATTGTTTATAGTTTATTCAAACATATGGACTGCTTCAGGATGCCGCTGGCCGTATTAATATTTCTAATTGACATGATTCATTTATGATATAAATAATTTTGAAGAACCATCTAATACATGCTTTCGTCGTTTGTGAATGAAATGGCAATTTTTTCACGTCTGTTACATTGTTTGGTAGAAGATATATGATTTTGCCTTTCCTGCGGATGGATTGGTAGAGTGATCAACTCACACACAATGCCTGCCTTAGTTAACCGGACTGCGGATTAGTTATTGGCTTTTATCGTCTGTTTGCCTCTAATGATTGATGTGGTGGTTGTATCTTTGCATTTGCACGCATTTCATTGATACCCTATAACTTTGTTACAGGGCCTTAAAGAACTTGCAGACTCTTTACCACAAGGAAATTCCAATCGGTATCTAACTGATGGCATTGCTGAAGATAGTCCTGATAGGTTAAAAGATCCACCAAGAAGCATACTAATGAGGTATTCAGCTTGTTCAAACTTTCCGTTCCACTCCTTTTTGTGTATGTGGGTTTGCTGGGGTAAGGTCTATGTTGCTCAGACTCTAAAATGCGGCGGAACTGGTGTCAGATCCCCTCAAAAAATGTACTATTTTTGGAGGTTCCTACATGCACCTGATAACATTTCTGAAAGAGTCTGGGCAACATAGGGCAAGGGGATTTTATTTAAGTGTTCCTTTCTGTTGACAGCACAACTGCATGTTCAAAATTTTTCCTTTTGCTTCAATTGTGTGGTTGAAGTGATTACATAGGCAGGCAAACATGTGTTTGCTCTACCCCTGGAATGACCGTGAATTTCTCCTTTCTTTTCTTGTTGTAACAGGACGTCGTCAACCAAATGCTGATTCACCCAAATTATCAAAGGAAATATCTTTTGGCTATTCCTGTTTTTTCTGGTGTATTATACACTGTTGGGTGATATTCGGTTTGAGAAGGCGAGGAGAATGGAGGTTGAACGGCAGTCGCTTCAATTGCTGTTCCACTTAATAGTACGAAGTGTAGTATCAAAATGAATGACAGTATATTTTGTTCCTGGGCTGATATTTCATCTATGTACTCCAGATACATGTCTTAGGGTCTCAAAGCACACAACACAATTGTACATGATGGAATAAAATACGTGACACTGTTTGTTTGACAAAAGAAGCCTGAAAATTTTAATTGGTATTTTCGCATCTTTAGATTATTTTGGACTGGAGAAAGATTTTTAGACATCTCGATTGGATATTCAATGTACAGTTTCGTCTCTGCTGTGGATGATAGCATCGAGTTAATTCTACACGTGTGCACTAATAACTATTTTGCATTCATTAAACAAAATGCACTATAATAACATATCCATTGGAATTTCACAAGTGGGGTCTAGAGAGGGTAAAATGTGCACAGGTCTTATTGCTAACTCATAGAAAAAGATTGTTTCTGGGAAGTTCTCATCTAAAGAATCATGTTCTACAAGCAGAATATACTAAATATGGAATGAAAGGAAAAGAAGAACAACGAATAATGAAAAGCAAATGATAATATATAAATACGAAAAAGTAATAAACATAAGAGGGATAATGATAACACAAAATTTAAAAACACAATTACTCCTACCAACCTGTTATACCAGACATTAATCTACCTTTACTAGCTTACTTGCTACCCTAATACACGAGCTCCAGTCCTTTGTTTGCCAACCGAATACGAGAGAATTGGAAAACATGTTTCAGAAAATGTTTTCCTTCATGTACAATCCTGTGAAGAAACTACCTACTCATCCATTTCTAGATGACTGTCGAGTTCCCTTCAGACTATTAACAAGTAATTGAAGACATCAAATTCCAAAAGTACTGCTGGTCTTCTCTCTCACACAAAGCTGAAGAAGTTGTACCACTCTCCGAACACTCCAATTTTGGCAACTTATCATTTGTGTAAAACAAAAACTCATTTTCTTTGTTTGATTCTGCTCCATTCTTCATGTTATTCTCTTCACTCTCTTCAGAATCAGTGCTCGAATTCTTCTCAACGAGCTCTTGAAACATGGAGGACCGAAGCAAAAGGCTTAGAGCAGTAGGTGAAGATGATTTCTTGCAAGAACTTAAGGGCATTCTTCTTTCAATAGGTTCCTGGCTATATGGTATAGCATACAGTTTTTCAGCATCGACGGTGGTGGTGAAATGATTGGGGTTAAACGAATATGAAGAGTCGTTTATCTGGTTAATCATATTATTAGTGTTACTAATTTGTATAGGCTGATCTTCTGATGTTAAATTTTGGAATGGCATTTCAAAATTTTCCTCTGGTTTTAGCCATCTGAAGTATGTGTTCATGTCAAAGTTAGTCATCGCGTTAGTTCCCCTGTGTTCAATGGCTGCAATATCATAAGCTCGAGCTGCCTCTTCTTGAGTATCTAACAGTAAAAATGTTTCGAGTTAGAGCCAATTTGAATGCATTGTTGATTTTATGAGAAGGGGGGCAAAATGACTTCATTGTTGATTTTATGAGAAGGGGGGCAAAATGACTTACTGTAAGTACCCAAGTATAGATATTTGTTACCAAACACTCGTCCGATCCTTGCTTCCCATCTGTTATTGTGATGATGCCTGAGATGAATTTTTCATTACAAGCATGCATAATATTGTCTGATCGATTATAACGTGTGGATTTACCTTGCAACTCCTCTATACTTGGATACACCGCGAGCAAAACCACTGCTTTTTCTGTTGAAAAGATTTGGTTAATTGAAAAGATTTATTTGAGTCTGGTGATTTATGAATGTCTACCTTCTTAAAGAGGCTAAATGTTCTTCCTTTGTCATATTTTGCATGATCTCGATTTCTTTCTCATAATCTGATATCTACAAATCAAGAAACAATATGTTTATATCAAACTGCATAATCCCAAGCACAAATCAATGTATACATACTGGAAAATTGGTGAAAGTTGATGTGCCCCAGTACTTGATTGCAGCCAAATCATAAGCTCTTGCTGCTGATTCTTCTTCGTCGTAAGCTCCTGATCATTTTCACTACATAAATAACACTCCAAATTTTGTATGTTTTTCAGTTTACCAGTTATTAGTAAACTCACCAAGATACACTTGTTTCCCCTTCTTTTTCTGAGTCACATTCCAAGAAGCCTTATCCCACAAATGAGCTTCGTATCGCCTCGTCCATCGATGCCTAAAAATCCAATATTTTCATCAAATTTTAGCTATTCAAAATCATTCCGACAACAACAATAATAACATACCCACTAGAATTCCACAAGTGGGATCTGGGAGGCAAAAATGCATGCAGATCTTACCACTGTCTCATAGAGATAGAGAGGACGTTTCTGAAAAACTCTCATCTCAAAAATTAAGTCTCATAAGCAGAAGATACTAGATATAGAATAAAAGAAAAGTAGAAAACGACTAAAAATGAAAAATCATCCTCACAAGAAAAAAAAAATCAACTTCTCATGAAGATATTCAAGTAGTAGTTGTATTTCTTCTATTTCACTTTGTTTGTCTGATTTTATCTTTACATACATAGAAATATCACGGTGAAAAGTTAGAACGAAAAAGTAGTCAAAAAAGGAAAGAGACATTTTTTTTCTCGAAACGAGATAATTAAGTACCTGCTAACACCTCTGAATCTTGAACTTCTCTTGACAGTAGGAGTTTGTACTAGACAATTATTTTGACCAGTTTTTGATGAATCCAATTTATCATTCACAATAAATGCAGGAATAACAGATTTTCGTCGTCTTTTAACGTATTTATTATTAACTGGAATATTATAATCTACCATACACAAATTTCTTCTATTTCCAGGGCTCATACTTTCATTAACTCTAATTGCATTCATAATCTCCATTAAATTGTAAAATTTAGAGCTTTTTAATCTGTCTAACTTTTTTTTTAATTTGATGCTTTGTTACACTGCAGATTATCAATGTTCATATATATAGACACAAAAAGTTTTGTGTTTTACTTAGATGTCGATGGTTTCTATAATTACAAATTAAAAAATTGTTATAGTTTCCAGGATCTGGAAAATATAAAATATATTACCAAATTCTCTTTCTCCACGTACAGAGTTTTATTTATATTATTTTATTACTTCTTGACACTTTGAAAATCAAAAATAAAAAAGTCTAGCGCACTAAACTCCTACATGAGATCCTAATAACCTGAAAATAATTTTATCAGTTGCACCAAGGATCTGAAATTAATGACCACTTCTTTTCATAAACAACGAAAGTCTGCCACTAGTTCTATTTAACGATTGACTAACAAAAAATCATGTAGGCAACACGCTTTTTAGCGACAGGTTAACGAAGAAATTTGTAGTTGATTCCTGTTTTTTGAAAAAAATTAACAAAAGAACATCTGATACTCTCAAGGTTTTAGCTATCAAAGCCTTAAAAGTAAAGTATATTCCTAATGTTCGGTATTCGTATTAGAACCCGATTAATTTGAATTTGTGTCGTGTAGGGTCAATCTGGGAAAGTGCTCCCTACCCAGAATTTTGTCATATCCAAGACTCAAATCTGATATCTCTGATTAAGGAAGAATAATCTCATCCACTGCATCATATCTTTTGATAGTTCCTATTTTATTTTGCTAGATGATTTATCGGAATAATAGATAAAGTGAGACAAAAAAAAAGAGAGTAGAATAAACCAAAAGTATGTGATTCTTCTAAAGATGAATTCGAAGCAAACAAATAATAATTCATAAGAAGTCAAAAAAATAAATCATCTGTTTTTGTTTTCTCTAATAAATCCATTTTTAGATATTGTCTTATATTAGTAAATTGACAAATGATTAAATTGTTATTTACGTACTTTTCTTTTTTAAGTTGTTTCATAGGATTCTTCGTAATTTTAAAGATCCACTAATTGGCTATCTTGTCTTTGAGTTGTTCGAGTTGTGAAATTAAAGTACTGAAGTTTATCAATAGTTATTTACAATGAAGTGAAATTTGTATAATTTTTAAATCGAAACTATAGCTATAATAATTTTTTTAAGTGTTTAGGTTGTTGACATGACGATAGTGAAATGTTAATTAAGATATCATTTTAGTTGACATGACGATAGTGAAATGTTAATTAAGATATCATTTTACTCCAAGTTAAAATGATTGATTTGCTATATGTTATACGTTATTAAATGTAATTAACTCAAGATATTATTCTCTCTTATATTCTAATACATCACTATACATTATATATCGGTTGAATACATCACTTTACTTAATATATCAAGACATACGTGACGTATCTGGATTCGAGCAAATTTAAAGAATTTTTGTAATTTAAAAAATGATAGAGATAGAATATAATTAGCTTTTAACAATATGAGATTTGTGTAATCCTTGCTTAATTAAGATTTATAATTGCAAAGTAGGGGTCCCTCTTTGGGCTCTTTTTTGGCGGAGGAAAGAGGTCTACTTGGGCCAAAGCTTTTAGGTTTAGACTTACTTATATTTTGGGCCAACATTCGGCCCAAGACCATAGTTTTTAAAGCAAAAATAACAGAAATATACTGTCATATAATCCTGACTTTTTTAAAAAATTGTAAAAATCTCTTAAATGATATAAAATTATAACACTTATTGATACAAATTACAATCTCTACTTCTCCATGTATCATAGTTAAAATCCCTTAATGCTCCTACCTTTTCGACATGTATCACTGGTTTCGTTTTTTGTATCAAAAAGAAGAAATTTTTGATAATTTTGAAAAAAGTTGGTATTAATTGGAATTAACTCCCAAAGTATGAGATTGTATAAAATGCTCTAGGTTAAAAACTGAAAATGACTATTGACTAAAATATTAGTACTATATCAAAGGGATCTAAACCCAAGATACTTGGTCAAGAATAACTACAACAATAATAACATACCTTCAGTAAAATCTCACAAGTGAGGTTACCACTATCTCATAGTGATAGAGAGTCTATTTTCGAAAGACTCTCAACTCAAATATCTCAACCTCAAAGGCAAAAAAATACTAGATATAGGCTAACGATTAGAATGAAAAACAATTGATAATTTTATAAATACACTAAAAAAAGCGAAATAAATAACAGACAATAACAATATAATATATAAAGACAAGAATAAAGGAACAATTACTATCCAATGACATATATCAAAATACATACATCAATGTTTGTTTTGATTTTGGTTTTTCTTTAATACCCTTACTTATACCCATTGGTTTTAGACTTTAGATTAATGCATGGGAAAAGTAAGTATTATTGGAAATGAATTTCTGATTTCTACTTTTTGATTTCTCTGAGCAATAGTATACTATCTTTTCCACCTGACCCATAATTAAACTAAAAGTTTGAGCCCATTAATTAAACTGCTAAAAAGGAGATTGGGCTCTTTACTTTATTCGCCTAGCCACTTGTAGTACTACTAAATTTCTAATACGAAAAATTATGCTCATAAATAAAGAGATGTTAGTTAATTAGCTTATATAATTATAATTCGCGATAAATATTTAGTTGTAATTATAATTTAAATTTTTTATAATTCACGCGATTTATATAAATGATGTGCGTGATTATATAAAAGTTGTGCGCGAATTAAATTGTATAACGAAATATACAAATATTGTGAATTATACAAATGTTGTGCATGAATTGCATAGCAAAATATAAAACGCTATACAAAAATTGTGAATCATACAAATGTATTTAAATATTGCGTGAATTATACAAGTCCTACTACAACTATAGTTATGTAATGTAATTATTGAAACTATTACTATGAAGCATAATAAGATTTTTTGAGTGGCTAAATGGCGAAACTTCCTCTTTCTAATATTCATTTGGAAATAGTATTATATAAACACACATTTTTGGGTGAATATAAACATACTTAGTTTGGCTAACATATGTATATCTGTGTATAATAATATATAATTTTGTAGAACTTTTATAGATTGCTAAAATTGAAGTTCATTTAACAATTCAAACTAAAACTTTAAAGGGAATGAGAGAAAAACTTAGTATAAGATGTAATTAAAATTATATATAAAATGTGTTGATGCAGCTGTTGTCTAACCAAGAATCTTTACCAAGTTTGTAAGAGATTCTTCATTATTCTAACCAAAATATTGTCCATATGGCAATTAGAATTGAAAAGTAAACAAGAGAGCTTTAGTTGTGATGGAATGAATATGATTCCTCTGTATATGACATGAATTTCAATAAGTTAAATTTTAATATAAATACGAAGACTTCTAGTAGAAAATTCCTCGAAAAAAACTATAGAGAAAATGTGTGAAGGGTATAGTACTAAATTCTCCAAGAGAATTCCAATTTCAAGAATCTTTTTTTTATTCAATAGACAATTTAAGCCCGGAGTGAATATGATTCTTCTGTATATGACATGAATTTCAATAACTCAAATTTTAATATAAATATTAAGACTTCTAGTAGAAAATTCCTCGAAAAAAAACTATAGAGAAAACGTGTGAAGGATATAGTACTAAATTCTCCAAGAGAATTCCAATTTCAAGAATCTTTTTTTTTATTCAGTAGACAACTTAAGCCTGGACTTAAAAATGGACATTAAAAACTCAAGAAAGGTACTTTCCCGGTAAATAAAGGAGCTCAAAATTATTCTCTCTATCTCATTTTAGCTGTCATAAGTTACTTTGACTAATTTTTAAAGTCAATTCAGATTAAATTAATTTAATATTTTAAAATAAAATATTAGATATTAAACAAATTATAAGAAAGTATTAATGATTGCAACTTTTTTTTATACCAATATGATTAAAAAAATCTACCTTATCATATTAGTCAAAATCTACATAGTTTAACTCTAAAAATTCAAATTATGACAACTAAAATAGAACAGACAACTTGTCCCAAATATATTTTTCTTCTTGTATGGAATATGGAAATAATAGACATTTAATTTCTTGTATAAGTCTAAGTCTTCTACCAACCCCTTACCCTTTGTATTGTGATCATAAATTTGTAAGAATCCAAAAGAGAAGTTTCTTGGGACTTGTTCCAAGACCCCAAAGATCCTTTGGTGGAAAACTTCCAAGTCAGTATGCTCAATAGAAACATCACTATCAAAAATACCCACTCAAACGTACCCTCTTTTCTTAATTAGATCTCGAATTAAAATTTTGAAAATAAATAAATTTATAATAAAAAATATATTTTTTAATTTCTTTAATATATTTATACACTATAAATCTAAATTAGTCAGGTCAATTGATATCGAATACTCAAAAATAACATATTCAGTGAGATTTCAGAACTGGAGTCTAGAGAGGATAAAATATACACAGATCTTACTACTATCTCATAAAGATAAAAAGATTATTTGCGGAAGATCCTCATCTCAAATATACTAGATGTCGAATATCCAAAAAAATTATTTTTAAAAATGCAAAAACAATAGTGAACCTCTCCAAAACCTTACTAATTAAGAAAGAACATCAAATTAAACCTATGTAGGATTAGGGTTTTGAAGGGCACCAAGTGATTGGCTAAAATAATCCAATAAATTAGGAGTAAGTATAAATCATTTTTGTTGTCCACTAATTGTAAGGCATTGATAGGTCATTTGTAAGGACAAAGACAAACATGCTCTCTGTCATGCAAGTTCTTCATAAAATAAATTAATTAATCACACCAATAAAAAGTATCAAAGTGGTCACAATATGAATCCAATAAATAAAGTATATATAATTTATAGATAAACAAACATTTAAATTTGGTTTAAGTTAGTATTTTAATTTTGAAAATGTATATTTAGGCATTTTAATTTAATTTAATTGGCAAGTAAATTGTTTTTTTGTGTCTTGTAAATACATAATATTAACGTGATATATAAGTTTAAAGGTATCTAAATGATTAAACAATTATCTTATAAGTTAGAGATATTCAATTGATACAATAGACGAATTAAAATGTCTAAATATATATGCAAAATTAAAATATTTCCTTGCTTGCTAAGAACATAAATAGATTTATGTTTATATATTATCCGTAGGTATAATTTATCCCAATCACACCTCAAAAGTTAAAATTACGTGATTCCCTTTTTTTTATTATTTTATTTTAAAATGGATAGAATTTATATTAAAATAAAATATAAAATATACTAAGATCTTTTACGTGGCGCTCTCTATAGCCACTAGTGAAAGAAACCATTTCTTTTTCTCCACATGTACGCATAAATTAATTTAAAAAAATATTCAATTTTGTAAAACTCTTTACTTCTGTGGCCCAAAATAAGTAAATTTTTGTCAATTTTTTATGATTTACAATGAATGTATTTATAAAAATATGCTATTTATATTATATTTTTTCAAATTATATTTAGTCTTCTTTAATAGAATTTTCAATTATCTCTAGTTGTAAGAAAAAATTGAGCAAGTGTAAAAAGAATAATATTTAAAAATTATTTTATCTGAGTTTTTTTTTTAAATAAGTACAAATATTCTATACCTAGTAAATAAAAATAATTGTGACCTAAATTCCATTATCAAAAAACCCTTACCTCTAACAACAACAACAACAACAACATATTCAGTGATATCCCACAAATGAGATTTAGAGAGAGTAGATTGTATGCAGACTTTATCTCTAAAAGATTTATATTTTTGGAATGAAGTGAGTGACATTTAATAAAAGTACTAATCTAACCAAATTTAAACAAATACTGCTATATCCATAAACACTTTAATAGTGGGATCTTGGTTAGGTTTTGAAAATTAAATAACTACACATGCTATTTTATAAATATTATAACGTTATTAATTGTAAGTTTAAATTTGATATTTTCATGCATTTTAGGACTCTTTCATTGTATTTGATAGCTGATAGTTACATTTTTCTAATTTTGAAAATTAGTCAACCTTGTTTAGCTGGCTATTCAAAGTGTCTGTTTCTTGACTTTTTAATTTTTTTTATAATAATCTTTCTTTTGAAATTTCTGGATTTGAACTTGTCTTCTTTTATTTTTTTTTATTTTTACAATAAACGTGAAAAGAGGATTGGTGGAAGTAATTATTGGGATAAGGTTAGTACGTGTCTGCTACTTTTGTTTGTTTTTTGTTTTTATATCATTCGAGATGAAAAAAAAAACGTTTTTATGGTTTGCACATTTAATTGGACTCTTAATTACTGATATGTATTTTAAAACTCGATTAATTCACACAATGCAATAATTTATTTTTAGATTAAAAAGTTTTTCTAAAAAACTAAATGCCAGAAGTTTAGTATTCTGAATGTATGACTTTTAGGAGTTAATGTTTTAGATAATCTGTCAATTAATAATTCTTTTCAGAGAAAACTACTTAACTAAATTTGATTATATCAAACTCACTCAATCGACCTTCTTTTATAACCTCAAAATTATTTTGAATATTTTACTTTAAAATCACCCAGCCAATTAAATTTTCTTTTTATATTTTGTTGAATTACAATTTTGTTATAAATTAACGTTGTTTAAAGAATAATAAGATACTTATTTTAATTATTTTATTAGATTTTATTCAAACATAATTTTGTTTTGAACTAATAAGCTTTTAATGAATCAATCCAAAAACCCTTAAAAATTTCCCCCCTCAATATGTATACATCAAATATACTAATTAACCCTCCTCCCTCACCACCAAAATGGATGGTGTTGTTTCTACTTTGACTAAAGATCTCAGATTCGAGTCCTGAGAATTAAAAAAAATCCTTTGTAAGGAGTATTTCCCCCCAAATGAAGTCTTACGTGGCATGAATCCGGATATAGTCAGATTCTAATGTGGGTAGAGAGTGTTTCCCTCCAAATGGGCGCTATGCGACACGAATCCGAATATAATCAGGCTCCAATGTGGCCACCAAAAACTGAGTGTAAAACAAACAAACAAACAAAAACTCCTCCCTAGAGATGATGAATACGTGGAACCAAATTAAATGTTTTGTTTTTATTTTTTCACTCGATATCTGATATTTATATAGAAGCTTGATTAAATATTTTTATCTTGAACTACCTAAGAAATACACTCTTCTATCCATTTGGAAGTTGGAACAATCATTTTGCTATAGCATACATAAGTGATAGCCCAAAATTTCAACATGAGGAAATGCCTAGTCAAAATTTTCAAGAACCAAAAGAAGAAAATTGTAGAAAGTGCAAGTCAAACAATTTGTGAATAATTATAAGTAGAAAAATCATGTTGTAGGAACATGAACCATGGTGGCCTTATTTGGTCCCTTTTTTTCTGCAAATATTGTCTCTTGGCCTAGTAAAAGTTGGGACAAATGAAATAATACCTCTATTATTATTGGTTGACTCCCTTGGTTTTACAACTCTTTCAAAATATATTACCCTATTCATATTGTACCATCAAATATTGTCTTTGGTCAATTTGAAGTTTTGAAATTAAGTTGTACAAAAGAAGACATCATTTGAGTATTAAATAAATAGTAGTATTTCTTGTAGCAATTGACCAAAGAACAAAAGACAATCAGACAATACTTTGGACCCCAGGCTTACTCCTTTTGTCCACTTCACATATGTTGAATGAAGATGAGATTATGAAAAATATAATTAATATAAAATAAATTGACGCAAGTTATTATTTTCATGTTTAAATTATTAACAGTCTTAAAAATATTTCTCTACTTGATTAATTAAATTCAACACACACCCGATCTACTAATAAGTATTAAAAATATCACTTAATTTGACAAGAATTTAGGAGTGTACTTCACTCATATTGAAAGATTAGGAGTGTATTTAAATTCAATTAGTAAGTAGAAGAGTATTTTTAACACTGTCAATAGTTTAAAAACGAAACTAATAATTCATATTAAATTTTGAGATATTTTTAATAGTTTTCTCTTAATAAAATTTATGTTTAAGATAAATGTTTACGGTGTTGATAATTGAATAACTATATATCTATTGTATAATGTATATCCTCTGGTTATGATAAAATCAACATGATTGAATAGTTTTAAAGTCTATCTTGCTTATGTAGTGCCTTAATGGTGATATGGGTCAACATGTAAAGATTCTTTTAGGATCATTTGATATAATATTATAATTATAATTCAGGATAAGGGGTTAAAGACATATTTAAACTATTGTGATATTTTGAATTTTGTTTATATGAATTATCAAGGGTGTCAAATTTTTACTTGTTTATTTGAGCAAATAAAGAGGGGTGTTATTACTTTTTTCCTCATATAACAGCATATTTAGAGTTATAAAACATTATGGATAAAATTAATTTAATAAAACGTACTTCTAATTAACGTTTACTAAAGAGATATATCATATTAATAAAGACCAAATAATATAAAACGGGGAAGTATTAAATATATAATAATGTATAGTTTTATAGGTTGGAGCAAGTGGTCCTTAATGTTTGGTGATATTTTAGGTATTACTTCAATTATTAAGAAAAGATCTTGTGTCATTTGGTGAAAAGGATACAACAAAAGTATGGTTTTTTTCCTTGTGTCAGTTGATAACAAAAGGATACTAGCATTTCTAAATTAATAAAATATTTTGGTTTTAATAACTTTATTCTTAACTTTGTTAACGAGGAAGTAAAAGAATAATGAATCAAGATTGATAGTTTAAAAATATTTTAATAGTTTAATATTCTCTCTTCATATACAAATTATAAAACATTTTAATTGTTTATATATATATATATATTATTGTTTATTTTTTTAGTTTTCCACTTGATGTTCGGAGTTCGTGGAGCCCTGACTAAATTCAAATCGTGCACTGCAGGACTTATTTTTGAGAGTAACGCTCCCAACAAGATTTTTTCATTCCCAAGGCTCAAACCTGAGACTTCTGGTTAAGGGTAAAGCACTCTCATCAGTGCAGCACAACCCATATTAGTTGTTTAAGAATATATATTAACCTGATGTTGTATGACAATTTTAATAATTGAGGTTACAATATAGCACAAAATTCAGTTTGACTCTTCTCTAAAAAAGATTCTTACACATAAGTTATATTCTCCATTTGCCACAAATTATTTATCATAATTTTCTTTTAAATACTCCTTAAAAAATATTAATTAGGAGTTTAGATTTTAAACCATTTTATCCTTCATTGGATTATGAACAATAATAACATCACCCTTAATTAACGCATTTTTCAGCTTAACAATAATAATAATAATAATAATGAGATAATATGATAATTGGTAATATATCCAATGAAGGATAAAATAGTTAAAGAAAAAACTCCTAATTAATATTTAAAATGATTATTATTGGAAATCATGACAAATAATTGAGACAGAAAATAATGAGTACTACTATATCAGAAAATTAATTTGATACTATGATATATATGGACTTAGAGTGGGGTGGGGCTAGGGGACTAAATTCAATGTCATAGCATTTTTATAGTAATTTCATCGCGCGAATAATTTAGCTTGAATCTTAAAAATGAAAAATTATTTGATAGAGAGTATTTTACTTTTCAAATTTAAATAAGTTGGGTATATGAATTTCACATGCTAAATATTTTTTTTTTCATGACAACTAAAACATAAATACATAAAATGAGAAATAATATAGTGAAAGGGCATTCAATTAAAGTTTTCTTTGAATACTAATAAAAAGGTAATCCCAATATTAAATCCCTCATAATGTATCTATAGATAAATTATTATTCATAAAAATTTCAGAAACTAATACTTTTGTAAAATTGACAAAATAAATTATTATTATTTACTCGTTATGTAAATGACTTGTCAATTTCAAATTGGACGTAGTCAATAAAAATTCCAGTCTTGATTATTTACATAAAGTTTTACTTAAAATTATTCCTAAGGTCACTTTTAAGCTGGAAAAAAATTATACCTAAAGTTTGGGCCCAGTATTGTTGAAATAAAGGAGGGTTCTAATTACTTTACTACTTTTAGTCATTCTTTATTTCACTTTAATTGATCTAGTAGATAATTGTATTTTAATACTATACTTTTTTTTCATTAAATGCACATGTATAATTAAGTGTTTATTTCTTTACTTATCATTGAAATATTAAATGATTAAAGGAAATTGACAAATAACAATGCAAGTTCTAAATCGTTAATTAGAAGCTCCTTGTACTTATCATTGAAATATATAAAAACAATATAGATTTAGTTTGATATTATATTAAATAATGAATATTACATCGATCTAATGTAACCTCAAACATTAAATGATGAAGTGAGAATACCCCAAAACAATGCAACGATGTTGATAGCACGTTACCGAATAATACGGACTCTTAACTAAATACACTTACACCGAATTTCTCTCTTTAGTATCAAAGGAAAAAAATAATTCGATACATAAAATATTTTACATTAGTAGTATATTTTTTAAAAAAGATACCCAAAAATAATTTCAATTCTTATTTAAATTCAAAAACTAATACTCTCTTTATTTTAAAATAATTAAATTATTGGGGGATTTTTAAGTTTACAAGATAATTGAATCATCCATTTTTTCAAGGAAAATGTTGAATTTTTTTTTCATTTTGTCTTTCATTAATTGAGTTTTTAAAGTTTGAATTTTGTATTAAAAATAAATAATGCATTAAATGAGTGTTTGAAGTTTGAAAAGGGTAAAAATAAAAAATATGATTAAATTTCATCTTTATTTTTTTCTTAATATATGTGATATAACTCGACAGTTTAATTATTTTGAAATAGAGAAAGTATTGCATGTGTAAGGAACTGCTAGAAAAGTTACTTCTATTCCTCATCAATATATATGTAAGGATTTTAAGAAGTTTCCTGTTGCTTAGATCTCTATTTGCGTACTAGACATTAAGTGTTTATGCCGGGGTGAGCTTAATAAAAATATCGTATTAGAAATAATATTGTAAAATTATAATTGAAGTACTTAAAAAAACTATAAAATTAAATAGCTGAACCAAATATGTCAAAATCAATATAATATTTTAATTGGGCCATATGTAATAAAGGAGAAAGAGAAACAGCCAAAAGAATATAATTAAGTAATTGAAGCAGACACATTAAAATTAATAAAATATTTTATTTAAATTACATATAATAAAGGAGGAAGAGAAGCAGACAATTTAAAACAAACATGTCATCCAACAATGTCTGCTTCAGTAGCTGTCGTAGACTCTTATTACCTAGTAGTTTATATGACTTAAATTCTAATGTAATATTCCACAAAATACAATTCAAACTAAAAGAGGTGTAAATTCATCGGAAGATGACTTATATATGATGTAAGGAAAACGAAATTCAAGAAAGTGAGTACAAAGAAACCTCGTATGACCTAAATACAAATTAAATAACAAAAAAATAATAATATCAGACACGTATTTCCCCTTTATCTCTTTTACCACAATGTTGTCAACTCTGACTTTACTTCCACCACATACACCAAATCCTCGGTTTCACATTTATAAAACAAAAACGTGCTAAAATACCAAAAAGGTAAAGAAAATATAATTTAAATAATTGAAAAAAATAATACTCCAATAAAGAAGCTGAAACTTTAAGCCGCCAAGCTAAACAAATTTGGCTAATTTCAAAACCTCATGTCACATAAATAAAAATTCAAGTTACTCTCTTTATTCACTTTTATATATGTCTATATAATAAATTTTATTTCTTTAAAAATATTATATGATCGAAATAATTCACCAAATTTAAATAAGCTATTCAACTAACTAAAGTTATAAGTAAAAAGACTCTAGCTAATTATTGACGATTAATAAATAAAGTGTATACTTTACATAAGATTTATATTCAGAGGCAGAGCTATCTTATTCCTAGGGGATTCAGATGAATCTTTTCGATAAAAATTTATACTGTTTATATATAATTAATATTATTTTTTATTTATATATAGTCAATGTTAAACCCCATTCGACTAGTTTATGTATTTATCTTTTTAGATTTTTAAACCCCCTTAATTGAAATTTTAATACTGCTATTATTTATATAATGCATAGTTTTAATGAACTTAGAAAATAATTTAAAGAATAAATAATTACGTTAACGATAATAGACATAATAATAAAGTGGACAAATTAAAATAGATATTTAATTTTAGTATAATGAATAAATAATAGTGATTGGAAGGAATTGTTTCTTTCTTTTTCTATTTATTGCATAAATAATTGATGGATTTTAAGACTTCAATTCAAGAGAAGTAATTAATAAACTCTCGACGTTGTGATTTGAGTTTTTTTTTCCCTTTATTGTGAAACTATTAAAACTCAATTTTGTGATAGTGACATTTTGATAATTTCAACAATTCACGCCATGAATAAAATAGCAACTAGGAATATTGTGAAATTATCCTATGTGGAGTATTTATAATTGGAAAATAAAAGTAAATTGTCCTTATTTTTATTAAGTATTAATAATGCTCAAATGCTAGTATCTAATAGGAGTATTAAGGTATGCTCAAGATAAAATTTTCACTTATTTGAAATGAATGGAGTACTAATTTTAGAGATTGTTTGGTCAGAAAAAGATTCAAAATATTAGGTTTGTAGGGATCCATCCCAAGTGGGGTTCTTTGTTTGCCCCTGAGAGAACAACTCTTTTAAGTTATAGATTTTCAATATAAATATAAGATTCGAAAAAAAAAGATTGTTATCTAGATTTTATTTTACCCATTTCTAGATAGAGGATATTTTTATTTTTTCATTTATTTTAAAATAAGTGATTGTTTTTAATTTTTTTTTTTTAATTTTTACTTTTATTAAAATAAATAAAATTTTATATATCGAGAAATCTTTAAAGAACTACTTCCTTCTCAAAGTATTTTATTAAGGGTAAATTAGTAAAAAAATATTTTTTGCTTTTTAAGTATACAATTTTTGTGTGTGTATGCTCAAAATAAACGTTTCATTAATTTCAAACGAATGAAGTATTTATTATGAGTATTAATTTTAGAGATCGTTTGGTCGAAAAAGGATTTAAAATATTGGATTTGTAGGTTTTCATCAGCATGACTTTGGTGGAATCGATCCCATGAGGGGTTCGATGTTTGCCATTGGAAAACAACTCTTTTAAATTATAGATTCTCAATATAAATATAAAATTCAAAAAGATAGATTATTAAATTTTTGAAACGTCGATGGATTATTAAATTTTCGAAACGTCCCCAAATAACCTAAATTTGCCTCCAACATTTGGTTTCAAAGATAAGAAACTATAATCCCGACATAACATGAGATATTACCTTTTATATAATTTAAAATCGAGGACTTCTTATATTACAATTTAGATATTTATTTTGCTTTCTTTGTTTATTTTTCTTTGTCTATTATTTTAAAATTAGGTTCTATTTTTACTTGTCAATATTATTACATAAGGAAAAAATAATTATCTTTTACATGTTTTACTTGTAGCACTAATTATTTATTCCCAAATCAGTTTTTAAGACTTAATATTAAATATCAATAAATGGGATAATATAGTAAAATAATAATGTCAATAATTTTTATTTTAATAAGTGTATCAAGTTTAAATGTGACAAATAAAAATAAATAAAAAAATATTGTGCTTTTCAAAAGTGTTTGATTACCTTTCAAAGTTAAATTAGATTATATCAATCAACATTCTAAAATTAAAAACTATACAAAATTGCTATAAGTTGAATTTTTTTCATAGTAATATGATAAAAAAAAATATCTTGAAATGTTAGTTAGAATTCATATTGTTTAACTCCTCTCAAAAAGAAAATTATTGCAATTAATAAAGAATCAAGGTATTACTAAATACAACCTCTACTCCTTATTAACTTAGTTTTTGAATTTTTCCTTCATATTAAAAATAATTGGATTGTTTAAAGTTCAAGATAGATGTTAGAGGCTTTTCTTTTTTTGTTTTCCGTTTCTTTTAATTTAATTTATTTTTTAAATATTAAACTACACTACTTAAAAAGTTATTTAGTAAAAATAATAATGAAAAATATGATTAAACTTTTGTCCTTAAACGTGTTTCTTAATATATGTGTCTTATCTTATAAATTAAAGTAATATAAAATATAGAGAGTAAAATTACTGTCTCCATTCCATATTAAGTGAATTTTTGAAATTTTTTTATTATTCAAAATTCAAAATAAATATTTAAAAAAAATTATTTTTTATTTATTAAAATTTTATATTTTTTAAAAAATAAATTTTACTATTTATAAAATTATACTTA
>JAOTQJ010000102.1:19417949-19433707 GCA_025642045.1 Solanum sejunctum
ACATAATTAAATATGAATCATAAATAGCTCTGTAAAGAGTGTAGTTTAATTTTTTTTAAAAAGTTTAATTTTATTAAAAGGAAGGGTAATATTGGAATAAATTTCAAACATCTATCTTGAAATTTGAATAATTCAAATAATTTAAACATTAAAAAAAGTTCTAAAAATTCAGTTATATTGAGACGGAGAAAATATTATAACTATGTTAGTGTTTGATCAATAATTCAAAAAATTTATGATCATTTTTATATGATTACTAAATGTTAACCACCTTAATTGTGATAACTCACTTTTGTCAACTAAAATATTCTAACTATTTTTCCCATTATCATTGTTGTCAACTAAAACCTAGGTCATGATCATTGTTGTCTAATTGATGCATCATATTCATACATAATGTGGTACGACAATATTTTGGTATTAAATCATTTTACTCATATTCCATGATCATTTTGTTCTATAATCAAAAAAATTAAATATTGACATTAATATTTTGGTAAGAGTTTCTAAAATTGCTCATGCAATCTATTACTACCCTTTATCTTGCATGAAATGATTTAATTCCATAACTGAAAATATACATTTTAAAATAAGAAGTACGTTACACTCCAAAAATTAATTAATGTTTCCATTATCAACAATATAAAGAGCAATTAACAGATCATAATTAAGTTAATATGTAATCTGTTATTAAACTCATCATTTTCTACCAACACCCCCTTTAAAAAATAAAATAGAGTACATATTTGTCACGTTCCACTAGAAGTTATCCAACAAAAAAGCTGTTGATTAAATCGTAAATAATTGTTTGGTCTTACATTATCTCAATAATAGTAAAAATAAAATTTTAAATAAGAAAAATATGATATATAAATTAAAATATAAGATGTAGTAAAAAATTTGATTTTTCTTAGACATAAAAATTGAATATCTCTCTATCTGTATAAGATAGAACTCAAATCCCTAAATATTATTTATATCCCTTTCATAATTTACTTAAAAAATTATATTAAGGGATCATTTAATAGAGTGTATAAAAATAATATCAAATAGGATGTATTAGTAATAGTTGCATTAATTGTACATAGACTATTCATTATATATTGTTTGATTTGGTGTATTAAAAATATTCTTACAAAGATATCCTTCACAATTATAATAAAAAATATGTAAATATAATTTTGAGAAGTAATATGATCTTTAACCGTGCCAATATATACAATGATTACAACATATAACATTTTTTATATAATTTTTAATCATCTAAATTTTAAATTTTAAATATTAAATTTGACTACTTTAATTTAATAATAAAATTTAGTAAATTAACCTCAAAAAGTAAAATAATATAAATAAATATAAAAAATTAATTAATATATTATTTTTGTCAGTACATTTTACTAAATGACTCCTGAATATATTATTATTGTAATGACATGCCTTACTAGCCATAAATAAATAAAAAATGTACTAATTCTATTGTTGTAGCAAATAGTAATTAATTAAATAGTGTAGCCGAAAAATCGGCTCACCTTAGCTAGCCCAGCTGGACAAAATTAGCCGAACCAAAAAGCAGTAGACCATTTGACCATACATTTAAGAACAGTCCAAATATGTAGAAGGAGCCGCCGCCAAACCGAACCGAAGACCATTTCTCTCGTGTACTTCAAATCTTCGTTCTTCGCTGACTCAATCTGCGGCTCTCTTAATTCTAATCATTAGTTCTTTCCAACCTCCGCGTAACCCAAATTAAAAAAATTCACCATGACCTGTCTACTACTATCTAACAACCATTCAAAAAAATAATTTTAAAGTTCGTAATTTTTAAATATAAATAAAATATAAAAAAATAAAATATACACAAATTTTATTCATAACGCTTGAAGTTAATTACAAACAGTATGACTGTTTCCGTACTGGCAATTTTCTTTGTTACACGTCAGCATGCACGCCACGTGTTCTTACGCTCTCCTTCCTCATTGGTCCACGTGGCTTGCCAACTCCCCGCACTTGAATATTCTACTCAAATGACTCATTTACCCCTGATATAACTTTAAAAAAGGAGGACTTTACAGGGAGAGAAATGTCATTGTGTGTAACTAATAGAAAGGTAGGTTAAACTAACAACTATACGTGTGAATATGGTAACTGTTATACACATGAACCTTTGATTTCACATCCAAACGCGGTAAGATCAATCTCTACCGTCCATACAGTAACAAAGAAGCAGTCCACCAATTTATTCCGTGTACTGTAGCACACATGAGTACTTTTCTGCTGTTTCTTCCCTCTTTCCTTGTAAATGACCTCAATAGAATTCGAAACTTTCGGTCACACACATTTTTAATTTCAAAATTACCCTTTTCTTTTAAAAATTTTAAAATCACCCATAATAAGTAAAAACAAAATATCACAAAATATATTACTTTAGTGAAAAATTAATTTTACTTTAGAATGCAATTTTTTGTCGTAGTATAATTATATTTATAATCTTTTTTTTTGTAGCTGTCAATTATGAAAATTTTGCTTTCTAAAATAAAATTTAAAACTATGGTTGGAGTTCGAAGAACTCAAAATGGAAGTAATTCAATTCAATTCAAATAATACTCCATTGTTTGTAAAAAAAAATTAAAGTGATCGAAAATAAATTATAATTACAAATAAACAATGTGGGTACAAATTTGTTTATAATGATTTTGATCTCCTTGAATCATATTTTGATTTCTTTATAAATATTCACAGAATTTGGGATATTTAAGATTACTTGAGCAATATTCTGATCTATTTATAAATATTCACAAAATTTATGAGATATTTAAGATGTCTTTTCAAGGAAGTATAATATCCTTTATATAGGCACGAATTAAAATTAGAATAGAATAACCTCCAAGAAAGTCTGATTGAAATAAGACTCATCTTGAAGAATCTTATAAAATTTTGATATCTACGTACATCAATTTTAATTTAGTTATATCTCATTTTAATTTGATATAAAATTTTTAAAAAATAAAAAATACATTGAAATATAAATAGAAAATGGATAGAATATAATTCTTTTTAATAATATTATAGCAATTAAAGATGATATTAGCAAGTTAAAATTTTAAAAATCTCAAGAAAAAATTACAAGGCCAAAAAATAAAAAAGTGAACTTTAGTAGGGGTATTATTGGAAAAACACATGTTAGTAACTGTTCAAAAAACGGGGCGTTTGGTTGAACGAACCTAACCAACCACCACTTTCCTTCACACTTCGTAGCTTTTACAGGTAAAACTAATTATTAATTATTTTATTCATTTCATATTATATTTTTCATCTTTACATTAAAATAATAATTTTCAAAAAAAAATTGCATTTCCAGCTTTTGGTCTGTATATAAAAACTATAAATTATCCTTTATTTTCTCTTTTTTCGTTTTTCTAAAAGCCAGTACTTCTGGATTTCCCTATACTGTTCCCCTTTCTCTTTCTCTCTCTCTCTTCCATCTCTCTTTACTTGCCGGAAAGCCTCTTCTTTTCGCCGGCAAACTACTTTTCCGTTCACCGGTAAGCAGAGTCACCGGAATGTTCAAACGCACTCTCTTCGTCTCTAGTTCGGTTTGATTAGTGCTTCTAGTTTTCGCGTTACTGAGGCACTTGGTTGGTGGAATTGCTCTGATCTCTGTGTTTGACTCGTTTCGTGCAGTGCCAAGGGAATGTGGTGAGCCTAAGGCTGTTTTTCTGGATCTTTGTGCCCTAGATCAGGATCTAGGGCTTGACTGACGGTTGTATTGTTGTTTTTGGCCCTTTTTTTGTATTGTATTTTCTGTGAAGAGTGAGGAAAGACGAAGAAGAGTTGGTAAAGCTTCGTAATGAGATGGTATGTTGTCAGTCGGATGCGTTTTGTATTTTTGTAACATTTTGAGTTCTGAATGTAATATTTTTGTTCCTTGCTTGGAGGTTTGGAATTCAAGTATTCTAAAGATTCCTGTGAAATTTTGTGGAGTTTTCCTTCTTTTTTTTGCATTATCTTTTCCCAGTGATTTCTAATGGTTTATATTAATTAATTTCACAAATTGTATGAGTCCTTGTTCATGTTATTCATTTAGAGAAAATTGTAAGAATAACTATTTTTTGAAGAAAATTTTGAACTGATTTTTTTAAGTGTTCGCAATAAAATTCCTGATTGAATTGTTTGATATTATCACCGAATTACTTCCTATTTCTGAAAAAATAACTCAAATTCAGTTTTGTACTGCTGAGAATTTTTCCTGTTTGTTTCAGATCTTACTGTTACTGAATAAATGTTGATTCGAAATTGAATTGTTTCCAGTAGTCAAATTTTGAGATGCATTGAATTTGTCAACTATCTTCTTAATTTAGTCTTATACTTATCTGTGTTTACACCTGTTTTTCCTTTGTTTTAGGAATTAGTAATGTTCACACCTTTAAACTCTTTTTCATAATTTGACCGGATAGGTTTGTGTGAGTAAGCTTTTTAATGTTTTATTTATGCGCGTAATCACTCTCCCTTGGATAATGTAATTGCAAGCTTCAGAAGGCCAGGAGATGGCTAATTACATGTAGTTATGGAAATGATTAAGGAAATCCCCATGGTTGAGGCCCGATGGCCTGTGTGGGCTGGTTTCTCTGACTGAACATGTACTGGAGTTCTTAATAATTGAACACCCATATATTTCAATATGTTGTGAGTTCGATGTGTCTCAAAACATTTACTACTACTTTACATGTCAAGATTAAAACATCAAATGATTGGCTGTCTGTTCTGGTTTCTGGATAAATCTTCTGGCTTTTTTGGTTTGGCCCTGTAATATAAGACCTATTATTCTTACTGCTGATTATTAACAATTGTTATTGATGCTCTTTGAGACATTTTATACTTCTCTGCAACAACGGTTATGGTTTTTTGTGATACTGTTCGGTTTGCATGTTCAGCCTATTGAGCTTATTTTCATTGTGGCAGGTGGAAGGGAGAGTCCGCATGTCCAGGGAAGCTAAATTGGAATTTTTGAAGCGAAAGAGGCTTCAACGAATGAAAACAGAATCTTTGAATGATCTTGCTTGTGTAAGCAATATGCTGAGTAGAAGTGGTGGAGATGCCTTGAGATCTCCTGCTACATGTGGTGTTAGAATCCAGGTTAATACTGATTCATATCCAGGATCTGGGGCTTCTTTTAATGGAAAAGATGTTTTCTCAAAGCATAAGGTAGCAAAGTTTGACACCTCCAATCTGGACTGGATTGATAAAATTCCAGAATGTCCAGTATACTTTCCAAATAAAGAGGAGTTTGAGGATCCTTTAGTTTATCTCCAGAAGTTAGCTCCGGAAGCTTCTAAATATGGTAAGGCTTCATTATTTTTTTTTGTTAAACAAATTCAGTGGTTTTGCTATGACTCTGGATTCTGCTATCTAGAATGTTTTAGCTTTTTTTATTTGGAGTTGCCCTACAAAAAAGAAAAAAGTAATTCCAGCTATTCTGCAATTTACTAACTGTAAAATATGTATATGATTTTTCTGGATTGCATTTGTTCTTCTATTGGCGATTATGGTGCTGCTTGTTGCACGATTGTGACTGATAAGAGCTGATGCTATGTTTGAAATGTAATAGGTATATGCAAGATTGTTGCTCCTATAACTGCTTCTGTTCCTGCTGGAGTTGTTTTGATGAAAGAGAAGGCGGGTTTTAAATTTACTACTAGGGTACAGCCGCTTCGTCTAGCAGAATGGGACACAGATGACAAGGTCACCTTTTTCATGAGTGGAAGGTTAGTGTTTTCTCTTTTGTATGTGTGTAGTCGGTAATTGCTCCCATTGGTTAGTTAGGTTAAATGCCTCACTTTTGACAAATGTAATCTTTTAGGAACTATTCATTTCGAGATTTCGAGAAAATGGCGAACAAGTTATTTTCTCGTCGATATTATAGTGCTGGATGCCTTCCTCCTACTTACATGGAAAAAGAATTTTGGCATGAAATAGCTTGTGGAAAAACTGATAGTGTGGAATATGCCTGTGATGTTGATGGTAGTGCGTTTTCATCTTCTCCCAATGATCCGTTAGGAAAAAGCAAATGGAATTTGAAGGTGTGATTTCTATTAACATGTTTTTACAGTATCCCCCCTTTTTCTTTCCGAATATCCTGTTGAATTGTTGTATGAAACTGTCAACTTGTGTGCCAGTGGATGCAGATTGACTCTCTCCATGTTTGGAGATTTCTCCCTCTTTTAAGTCCTCTTTTGTTTGCTTCTCTGTTCTTATAGTCTTCTTCTTTACTCCCTTTGTGATCCTAAGGCAACTAATGAATCATCTATTCCATTTCCTGCTTACTTTTTCCTAGATCACAACTCTCCCCCTTATTTCAATGTTTAGCTGTTGTCCTAAGGAGATCAATGGTGGCTTTATTGATTTGAATAACTACTTATCAAGTTCTAATTATGTTCTCTACTTTGTGTTTTCAGGGACTTTCTCGGTTGCCTAAATCAGTACTGCGGCTTCTTGAAAAATCGATCCCGGTATAATGATTTTCTTATCCCGTCTTCTATTGAAAATATAAAACAAACATAAAATGTGTCTCAGGCTCTGATTGATACAATTGTTAATATCCAGGGAGTTACAGAACCTATGTTGTATATTGGAATGCTATTTAGTATGTTTGCTTGGCACGTGGAAGACCACTACTTATATAGGTATGTGTTCTGTGATTTGAACCAAGTTAATCCTTGTTATTTCATGTCCTGATCATCTTTTGTCTGTTTGTAGTATCAATTATCAGCACTGTGGAGCAGCAAAAACCTGGTATGGTGTTCCAGGTCATGCAGCACTTGACTTTGAGAAGGTTGTCCGGGAGCATGTGTATACCAATGATATCTTATCAGCTGATGGAGAGGATGGAGCATTTGATGTGCTTTTGGGAAAGACAACACTGTTTCCTCCCAATATTTTGTCAGAGCATGGGGTACCTGTGTATAAAGCTGTTCAAAAACCCGGGGAATTTGTTGTAACTTTTCCTAGAGCATATCATGCAGGATTTAGTCATGGTAAGAGTCTGCATTGCTTTACACTAGACAAAAAGATAGTTTTTTTCCTGATTTTAGTCCAATGAAATATGTGCCAGAAGTCTGCTTAATCAGACATTCCAAGCAAATAATTATCTGATCCTCCATTATTTTATGCTCTATTGTTCTGGTCCTTTTAAGGATGTAAAATTTTGGACTTTCAAATCTTATTTCTTTATGTGTAGGTTTTAATTGTGGTGAGGCGGTCAACTTTGCAACTGGCGATTGGTTTCCTATGGGTTCAATTTCTAGCCGTCGCTATGCATTTCTGAACAGGGTTCCATTACTTCCCCACGAGGAACTTCTTTGCAAAGAAGCAATGCTATTGTGTACGAGTTTGGAACTGGAAGATCCTGACTGTTCCTCTGCAGACTTGATCACTCATCATAGCATCAAAATTTCTTTTTTGAATTTGATGCGGTTTCAGCATCGTGCTCGTTGGTGCCTCACAAGGTTAAAAGCATTTTCAGGAATAACTTTATTCGCACATGGTACCATTCTTTGCAGCACATGCAAACGTGATTGTTATGTAGCTTATCTCAACTGCAACTGCTATGCACATGCGGTGTGCCTACGCCATGGTATTTTACAATGAACCTTCTCTTTCTTTTTATTGTCTGGTTATATTGGCAATGCTTGTAGAACTGATGATTGGTTGTTTGGCTGTTCATCAGATCCTAGGTCACTTCATTTTCCTTGTGGCAGCAGTAGAACCCTTTGCCTAAGGGAAGATATATTGGACATGGAAGCTGCAGCTAGACAGTTTGAACTGGATAAGGTGGTTTTGCATGAAGTTCAACAACAATCTAGAAAAACTGATGATTTTTCTCTTATTGTAAACATGTTTCCACGAGCTGAGGATGATGGATATGTTCCCTATTGTGAAATCAATTTTGAATGGCCAGAGGACTCAGTTGAACAAAAAACTTATGAGGGAACATCAGATGCTTCTGATCCTGTTGTGTCTGATCTAATCTCTTCAAAAGATAATTTTTCCACTGGTGTTAATGTAAGTGATCTTCTTTCTGTAATTCTCTGTGTGCCAACTTTCTTTAAGTTCTGCCTTAAAGAAACAGTACTTTATTTTGTCTCAAGCTAATGCAGCTCCCAACTGCAGGTACAGGGAAATGCTAACGGTAACTTAGGGGATAGTTCATCAGAGAGGCTCCATGGCAATGTTTCTAGTTGTGAGAGTGAGAGATCAGAGATTTCATCCTGTGTTAGCAATTTTAAAGTCCATCAGAAAAAAGCTCTTGAGACGGCTTGTAGAACTGTTATAGATCAAGACAGTGATGAGTCTGATACAGAAATTTTCAGGGTGAAGAGACGTCCTCGAGCAGAACATAGAAGTGCACATGATTCAATGTCTATCAACATTGAGAACCAGGTATAGAAACATTGATGCTTTTTAGTTAATTCCTAATCTTCCATTAATTAGTTTGCAGAAGGGGTGAAAGATGTGTGATTAAATGCTCTATTTTTCTTTCTTTTTTCTATATGTCCACAATTTTTAATTTTGTAATTATTAGTGCCAGGTCAGTTCTTATTGTTGTGTATGTCCTTGTATGTTAGGATTCCATTGTTTGCTGTTAGTGCTTCCATTCCTCTGTTTTTATCCAGCTGGGGAGGAATATGGGAATGGTTTATATTTTTCCACAAGATTTTTTTGGTATCTTACAAATTTCTTGCACTTGATATGATTTGTTGGTTAAAAAGGGAAACTAACTGCTGCTTAGAAAATAGTGTCCTTTCAGTTTTGAATTTTATTCATTTATCCATTTTAGTACATATTCGTATCATTTTCCTTCAGCACTGAAGTACCCTGTTTCTTGAGCAAATCAATTGCCTAAGTATGTATGTTTGGCCTGTCCTTTGCAGAGTTTTAAAAGATTAAAGAAACAACAATCAGGACAGTTGGGACCATTGTGTTTGCCAGATGATTCCTTGACTAATGACATAAATCATAGATCTGTTTCTATCTCAAGCCAATATAAAGATGCATTGGACTTTCATCCCCGAGACAAGTCAGTCAGAGGTGGTACAGTTCCAGTGTCCATTAAGTTGAAGAAAGGGGCTGCTAATGAACAAGCATTGAGCAAGCAAGATGAGAGGTTCCAGATTGAATTGGGGCATTGTAAGAGGGAACCACCCAGAATAGAGAGTGGGTCAAAGCGTTTGAAAGTCAGAGGTCCTTCAGTTTTAGGGTTTGAAGGCAGGATGGATCGAATAGATAGGTAACTGAAAAAGGTAGAGAGCATCTTTGCTTGCTTGCCTTTGGAAGGTGGTGGCTTATAGAACCTGACTTTGCTAACAAATATTCTCTAACGGGGAGCTAACAACACGATAAAGAAACGTAAGCATTAGAGTAAAGAGGTATATTCTTTGTGCAGGCCTCTAAAGTGGGGTAAGTAGCACACTGGTGATTCTTATTGTTCTCAGTCCGGGGGTGTTTTTCTGTCTTTTGCAGGAGAACCTCTCTCCTTCCTACTCAACCGCAGATGGTAGATTTCCGGTTATTAGTGAATTATTATCTCATGTACATTTTATTTTTAACAATTTGATCCGATTCTTGTGAGGTGCAAATGGGGATTCCCACTTGCTCTCTGATTTAATGTGAAGTCTGCTGCCTCCCTAGTTTAGGGTTCATTATTCTTTTGTAGCTACTGCTCCTTTTTGGGCTTGAGACTACAGGAATAAATACACAGCATTTTTTTCTGGAATTGCAACTTTTACTTCTCAGTTGGTCTTTAACTGGTACTAATTTCTTTGATTTTCCAAAGTAAAATTTTGTATTCAGATCAAGTGCTATGTGTAACAATTACATATTTGAGGGAAAAGCCACTAATTTCTTTGATTTTTCAAAGCAAAATTTTGTTTGCTGGTTTGGGTGTGTCGCAATTTTTTCCATTGGGTCTGTAATCTGTTGACCTTTTTTCCTTTTTTGGGGGCTCACATACCCACTTTTCGGCAACTTTCGGAATGGGCTTTCTTGACTGGTTCCATTTTCCGCAGGTGTTAAATGGATGAGTTAGACTTAAAATTGGTGGGTTAAAAATGAGGTCATTGCACTCGTCCTTCATGTTGGGTCTTCACAAAACCACATTTTAGATAAGAAAATTAAATTCAAATGGGAAATTTCAATCACGTATCTCTGAAGATCTCGACCTCGTTTGTATTTGTATATTTCATCTTCTTTTCAGAATTTTTATTATTTTCAAAAAAAGCAATTTTAAAAATATTATACCCATGTAAAATAAAAAAATAATTTAAAATAAGTCAATTCAAACGACCCTCTTAGTTGTAACCATCTGTACTCATCTATGATAAATACTCAATGTAAGTGTAATATAAGTGTACAGGTCGATTATATTCATATTACGTAAAAAATATCCTGTCCAAAATTTGTAAGAAATAAAAATTTTATTTTATCTTTTCCAATTTTTATGGTATAATTCAATTTACAAGATTCAAAATATTAAGCGTGAAGTTAGACATAAAAATTTTATTTGAAATAAAATTTATATATTTAAGACTATGCAAAAAGAATTATAAATCATGATAAATAACTTAAAATATTTAAAAGACATCAATAAATTCTAATTAAAAATTAAATAATTTTTACAATTTTAATTATACCATGTAAATTGGAGCAAAAGATGATTATTATATTGTCTTGGGCTTTGTTGGATTCCTGCGTTTTATAGAAAACTCGATTTTCTTCTACTTTTCTATTAGTTGGTAATGATTGATTGAGGTGAATATATTTACTGGGCAGTAATGGATTAATTTATTTTGCGGCTCTTTATAATATTATTTGTGATTTGATATTCTTATTATATAATAATATTTATATACATGAAAGATCCGTGTAATATCATCTTATTTTGTTCAAATGGTAAATAATTTGACCCATTTCTACTAACTTTTCATGTGGGCTTTACAAAATTAATTGGGAACTTTTCATGTAGGCTTTACAAAATAATTGGGCCAATCTGAACTCTCAGTCTCACAGCCTCAGCAAGTCAGGTTAACTATATTATACAACAACATATTCAATAGAATTTTACAAGTAGGATCTACAAAAAGTAGAATGTACATAAATTTTATCACTGCCTCACAAGGTAGAAATGTTGTATCGTAGGAACTCTCGTCTCAAAGATAGTTTGTTAATGCTCACTCGCTATCACTTCAACCCTACTCTCAAATAATTATTTTTTTATAAAAAAAATAAAAAAATCTACTTTCATATGTTATCACCCACCACTCCCAGCCTAGCCCCAACCCTCATCCCCACTCTACCCACGCCTCTATCACCCATAATTTTTAAATTAGAAAATATCAAGAAAAATTTGCCCACTCTATCCGCCCCTCACTCGTCCCCTACACCAAACTCTATCCCAATTAAAAAAAAAATTATCTCCAAGATCCACCGGACCCCCCAACTCCAAATAATTTTTTTTAAAAAAAAAGTTAAATTTTTTCACCACCCCACCCTCTATTTCCATCAGAATCCCCCGTCTCCCCTCTCTCCAAAAAAAATTTATCCCAACCTCAATTTTTTATAAAGTAAAATTCAACTATAAAAAAATTCATCCCACCTTCCCACTTCCATTATAACACCTACTAGACGTTCCTCGCCGTCGTCGGGCCACCTGGACCTCTTCTCGGGCTCGTTGCAGACCCACTCATAAAAATTTTTGGGAATATTGCACCGGAGCCCCTTGCAGCGCCAGAATCCGTGAGCTAACACCCACAAAAAACTATCGAAATCACCTGTTTCCTATTCCTTGGCCCATAAAATCCCACCAGGCGTACCCCATCGCCGTTGTGCCACTAGAGCCTCTTCCCTGGCTCATTCTGGACCCATTCATTTGAATTTTTGGGAATGTTACGCTGGAGCCCCCTGTAGCGCCAGAATCCGTGGAATAGCACCCAAATCAAACTACCGATATCCCCTATTTCTTGTTCCTTGGCCATAAAATACCACTAGGCAAACCCCGCCGCCATCGAGCCACCAATGCCTCTTCCCGGGCTCGTTGTGGACCCAATCGTATGATTTTTCAAGAATATCCCACCAGAGCCCCTTACAACATCAGAATCTGTGCGTTAACACCCATTGAAAATAGTCAAAATCGTTTGTTTACTATTTCTTAACCTATAAAATCCTACCAGACGTCCCCCGCAACCATCGGACTACCTGAGCCTCTTCCCGAGCTCATTGCGAACCTAATCATATGATTTTTCCAGAATGTTGCATTGAAACCCCATGCAACGCTAGAATCCGTGGGCTAACAATTATAAAAAATAGTTAAAATTGCCTTTTTCTTGTTCCTTAACACATAAAATTCTATGAGGAGTCCCCTGCCGTTGCAGGACCCCTTGGGCCTCTTCTCGGACTCATTGTGGACTCATTCGTATGAAGTTTTGAGAATGTTGAACCGTAGCCCCCTCTAGCATCAAAATTCGTGGCCTAACGTCCAAAGAAAACAGCCGAAATTGCCTGTTTCCTGTTCTTTGGCCCAAAAAATCCTACTAGGCATCCCCCATCGCTGTCGGGCCACCTGCGCCTCTTCTCAGGCTTGTTGTGCACCCAATCATGTGATTTTTAGAGAATATTATGTCGGAGCCCCGTGCAGCGCTAGAATCGGTGGACCATCACCCACAAAAAACAGTTGAAATCACCTGTTTCTTGTACCTTAGCCCATAAAATCCTACCTGGCGTCCCCCATCGCCGTCTGTTCGCCCGGGCCACTTCTCGAGCTAGTTACGGACCCACCCACATGATTTTTTAAGAATGTTGCACCGGAGCCCTTTGAACGCTAGAATCCGTGGGTTAACACTCATAGAAAACTGTTAAAATAGCCTATTTCTTATTCCATGGCCCATAAAATCATGCAGGACTTACCCCGCCGTCGTCGGGCCACCTGAGCCTCTTCTCGACCTCGTTGCGGACTCATTCGTATGATTTTTCAAGAATATTACGACGGGGCCCCTTGTTGTGCCATAATCTATGGGGTAATACCCACCCTGTTTCTTGTTACTTGGGCTATAAAATCCCACTAGGTGTCCCCCACTGTCGCAGGGCCGCTTGGACCTTTTCCCGGACTCGTTGAAGACTGATTTGCATGATTTTTTGAGAATGTTGCACCGGAGTCCCCTGCAGCGCTAGAATCTATTGGCTAACATCCTAGACAACTGCCGAAATTATCTATTTCATGTTCCTTGGCTCATAAAGTCGCACCAGGCATCCCCCACCATGGCGGGGCCACCTGGTCCTCTTTTCGAGTTTGTTGCGGACCTACTCATATAATATTTTGGGAATGTTACACCGGAGCCCTCTGCAGCGCCAGAATCTGTGGGCTAACACCCATAAAAAACTATCGAAAACGTCTGTTTCCTATTTCTTGGCCTATAAAATTCTATCAGACGGCCTCCGCCACCATCGGGCCACCTGGGCTTTCTCTCGGGCAGATTGTGGACCTACTTGTGTGATTTTTTGGGAATGTTGAGCCGAAGCCCCCTGCAACCCTAAAATCGGTGGGCTACCACACCTAAAAAACTGCTGAAAATCGCTTATTTCCTGTTCCTTGGCCCATAAAATCCTATTTGGCGTCCCCTGCCGTTATCGGGCCACCTGGCCTCTTCCTAGGCTCGTTGCAGACCCACTTATATGATTTGTCGAGAATGTTATGCTAAATCTCCCTATACTGCCAGAATTCGAGGGCTAACACCCACAGAAAACTACCAAAATCGTTTGTTTCATGTTTCTTGGCCTATAAAATCCTACCAGGCATCTCAATCACCGCTGAGCCTCTTCCTCAGCTTGTTGCAGACCTAATATACGATTTTTCGAGAATGTTGGGCCAAAGCACCATGCAGCGCTAGAATTTTAGGGCTAATACCTATCAAAAATACTACCGAGATTGCCTCTTTTGAGTTCCTTGACCCATAAAATCCCACAATGCGTCTCCCACCGCCGCCAGGCCACTTCGACCTTTTCTCCAATTCATTGCGGACCCACTCATATGATTTTTCAGGAATGTTGCATCAGAGCCCCCTACAACGCAAGAATCTGTGGGCTAACATCCTCTGAAAACTACTAAAATCACTAGTTTACTTTTTTCTTAGCCCATAAAATCCTACCAGACGCCCTCCACTGTCCCAGGTCACTTGGGCCTCTTGCCGGGCTCATTGCGAACCTGCTCATATGATTTTTCAAGAATATTATGCTAGAGCCCTCTACAGCGCCAGAATTCTCGGGCTAGCACCCAAAGAAAACTGTCAAAATCTCATATTTCCAGTTCCTTGGCAGATAAAATCCCAATAGGCGTCCCGCACCACTGCCGGTCCACCTAGGACTTTTCCTGGGCTCATTGCAACCCTTTCACATGATTTTTTTGAGAATGTTGTGCCTAAGTCATTTGTAGCGCCTAAATTCGTAGGTTACTAAAGAAAATGGTCGAAATCGTCTATTTCCTATTTTTGACCCATAAAATCCTACTAAGCGTTTCCCGCCACGACCGACCCATCTAGGCCTCTTCCCAGACTTATTGCGGACCCGCTCATATGATTTGTCAGGATTATTGCGTCGGAGCCCCGTGCAGTGCCAGAATCCGTAGGTGAACACCCACATAAAACTGTTGAAATCTCTTATTTCCTATTCCTTGGCCCATAAAATCCTACTAGGCACCAGAGCCGTGCAGCACCAGAATCCGTGGGTTAACAACTACTGAAAACTGTTAAAATGGAATGTTTCCGGTTCCTTGAGCCATAAAATCCCACCAGGCGTCCCTCACCACTGTCAGGCCACCTAGGCCTCTTCGTTTGATACTTGTAAATGTTGCGCTAGAGCCCCTCGCAGCTCCAGAATTTGTGGGCTAACACCCACAGAAAACTGCCAAAATAGCCTGTTTCCTGTTCCTTGGCCATAAATTCCTACCAGAAGTCCCCCGTTGCTGCCTCGCCAACTGGGTCTCTTCTCGGGCTCGTTGAAGCCCCCCTCGCCGCGTATGATTTTTCGGCAATTTAGCGCCCCATAGAAAATAGTCGAAATCACATGTTTCCTATTTCTTGACCCATAAAATCCTACCAAGTGTCCTCCGCTGCCATCAAGCCACTGAGCCTCTTCTCGGGCTCGTTGCAGACCCACTCATATAATTTTTCAAAAATGTTGCGTTGGAGCCCCCTGCAGCACTAGAATCTGTGGGCTAACACCCACAGAAAATTATTGAAATCATTTGTTTCATGTTCCTTTGCCCATAAAATTCCACCAGGCGTCTCCAGCTGCCGCAGGTCCACCTTGGCCCATAAAATCCCACCAGGCGTCCCCCGCTGCCGTCGGGCTACCTGGAGCTCTTCCCGGGCTCGTTGCGGACCTACTCGTATGATTTTTCAGAAATGTTGCACTGAAACCCCCTGCAGCGCCAAAATCCATGGGCAAACACCCACAGAAAACTGCTGAAATTATCTTTATAATTTTATATATTGATCCAATATTATATATAATTTTTCTTTAAAAGGTTTAGTTTTGGGTGTACTAAAATGTTGAACCCCTACACAGAACACAGAACCGAAGAATTGAACTTTTTTGAAAAAAAACACCGACATCGAATCGAAAATCAAATTAGTTTGGTTGGTTCAATTTTTTATTTTTTGATATTTATGTCTACCCCAATAAAAAATTTAAAAAGTTAATTTTCTTTCATC
>JAOTQJ010000102.1:19440657-19452942 GCA_025642045.1 Solanum sejunctum
GAAAGAAGATAGCTTTATCATGATCTAGTTGAAAGAAAATCGATCGAGGAGTACTTCCTGATCGTGAATATCTAAACCAATCTAAATACTATTTGTAAATAATCATATTCAAGAAGTATGAAATATATAAGAACTACTAAAGATACTAAAGAACAACTGAAAAAAAATCAAGTTTTTATGTATATAGCTAGGAACACTAGCAACTAGTCAACTACTAGGAAAATGAACTTTCATGTCAGTTCTTTGTCGCTTTAATTCGTTAAAAATAAACGGAGAAAAATCCTACTTACTTTCATGGCCACCCAAGAGCTCAACAGCATGAACAAAACGAGCATGGAGAATACTTGTCCATCGCATCCTCGGAGCTCTCGTTTTCCTTTTACCCATAAATCTTGATCTCAAAACTCCCCCTTGTTGAAAATTCGGACTATTAGAGGCACATGCACTAATTTTACTCTTAATATTATTATTAATAATAGAATTACAAGAGGAAAACGGTATAGGAAATGTTGTACTAGTAGTGGTATCAAAGGGCTTTTGATGATACAATGGAATTCCTCTTAGGGGTTGCATCAAGAAACTAAGCCTTTGATTAGGGTCACAAGAATAATTATAATTAGGTCTTGTTGGATTATTTTTGGATAAAGAAAGCTCAAAACGAGAAGAGGTGTTGTTACTATTATTCAACATAGAATTTGTTGATTCCACTAAATGAGCTTTTTTCCTAAACCCCAAATCCATATTCTCATCTTCATGATTACCACTACTTGTAATTTTCCTCTTCCAAGTTGATGATGATGAAGGTTGGATGTTTGGTGGGCTAATTTTTAGGGATAAGTCTGGTTGTGTTGAGAATAGTTCCATATATCCTTATATCGAGAGTCTGAGTCAATTTTTTTTCTTCACCCCTTTTTCTTCCTCTAGGTTTTTTTCTTTTTCTTGGGTTATTTGTAGGTTGTACAAAGAACTATGACATATATACTAGTGGTTGATGAAAAGAAGAAGAGAGAAAATTCTAGATTTTCCCTTTGTGATTAATTTGAAGGGATTTGAGATTGAGAAATAAGAGAGGGGAGATATGAGAAAGGACAAAGTATAAATGAAGTGAGTGGTTGTTTCTTTTGTTTGAACTAGTATGTGTTAGAAAATGACATTTGAGGGGGCTAGTGTGGAGAAGGGTTTGAGGAAGTGGGGTCCCTTTTTTATACTTCCTTCGTCCAATTTTACTTGGCTCTGTTGACTTGGCATAAAAATTAAGAAATAATAAATGTAGGGATAATTTTACCAAATCACTCTTTAAAAATAATAAATATAGTGTCTTGAAAAATAAAATAGAGAAATGACTATAATTAATGATAAAGGTAAACTAAGAACTAAATATAAAATTATCTATTGATTTCATAAAGTGAACAAGTATTATTGGATATCCCAAAATAGTATAAAGGACAAATAATAATGGACGAAGGGAATATAAAATTTAAATTTTCTGATTTTTGTTAAGATAAGTTATTGAATTTTGTTCAAGTCACATATTTAAGGTTGTAGTGCAAAAATATCTGATTTTTGAATTATCATTTAAATTATACTTGCGATAAGTTTTAAAAAAATGCAACTCTACCCTCTTTGGAATAGCTTTAAATGTGCGATGTTTGAATGTTTATACGGCTCAAGTTTAGTAATTTTTGTCTGAAACTTCAGCTATGTGTAATTGAATTCAGTTATTTTAATCGAAAAATATATTTCCAGAAAATATTTTAAATTATAAAATATTTTTATGTTAGAAATTATTTTTCGAGAAGTATTTTTTACTCTCTATTCAAAAATAAAAGATATTTTCTAAAATTTATTTTCATATAACTAAATAATAGAAAGTATTTTTCAAAAAATATTTTACATTCACTAACCAAACATGAAAAAATGAGTTAGAAATCAACTTATTTTTCAAAAAAATATTTTCTAAAAAAAAATATTTTTCATGGAAAACATTTGCGCCGCACCAAACACAACTTTTCTTAACAGTAAACCCTGTAAAAATACATTTAAGTTTGAGAATGAAAAAACTTTTGGAGATTGTCCCAAATCCATATGATCCTTCAAAAGGAATAATGCAAAGTAGCCCTTTTCTGAACTCTTTGCTTAGATGGTAGTTATGCATGTATTATTTCTTAATAGATTGTATCATGTTGTATTATATCATAATTTGTTGTTTCAATAATTATAATGTTTAGATAGATTATATTGTTATTTGTCATTATATAATGTCATACATCCATAATTGAATGATAAGACTACATGAAATTGTAGTGTATATGATACAGCTATCATGAAAGGATATGGTAAATAACAAATAAAATTATTAAATAATAAATAAAATAAAAAATAAAAAAAAGATATTAGAGTAATAATGCTACCATACCAAATCGATGGTTACACAAAATGAGTTTTTTCGTCATTACTTAACAATGAATTTAAACAATACGATATGATAGAATTTAAATAACAATTAAAATAAATATTATTTATTTAAACTAGCAATATAATATAATACAATGGGTAACAACCTTTATCCAAACAAGGGTAAGTAGCGTTAGATTGGCATGAAATGGATACAATCTCTTTATTCTTAATTAAAGTCTCAAATTTAAATTCAAAATATATAAAATATTCAAGATTTGAGCATTGACCATATATTATATGCTTGGCAAAAGAAGAATAAGTGTGTTATTTTTTCCCTGTATTATCCACAAAATATGACTTGAAAAGTAGTAATTGTGACCCTCTTTTTTCAAAAGATGTCTTTTAACATAGGTTTAGGATCAAGACTCCCACAAAATATACAGTCAAAGAGCTGGAAACATATTGAATCTTTTAAGTGAATCTTATAGAAAATGCTCAACATATGTTTTTTTTATTGAGTTTTCATTCGATTTTTAATATTTGCATTAGAATTTAATTATTTTGAATTCACATCGTATAAGATCTCATTTGGTAAGAAACGCTCTCTAATCAAATTCTTTTTCATTCTCAAGACTCGAATCTGAGATATTCGATTAAGGAGCAACCTCATTCACTTGTCACTGCACCATAATCTTCTATGATAATGCGCAACATATCTTATGAGAACAATTTTTATTTTTTCTAATTTTTGACAAGACCCCATTAATCAACTTTTAGTAATGAGAAGACTCAATACAATTGCTTGTTCATCTTGTGAAGGGTGAAATCAAATCTTAACTATATCCATGGTGTCTAGGGCTCATTGGTACAATTTGTCTTTATTTTCCTCACAATTTTTGTTTTCTGTTTTTTTATCGCCCATGGTTTTCTCTTATTTCCCTTTATTCTCAATTCCATGCTCTTGGAAAAAGGGGGGAAAAAAAACCAAGAAATGACACTACTTGGATACTTGGACCTACAATACATGCAGTCCAATCAAATATTTTTTTCCAATCAATTTTAATTTATATAACGTAATTTAATTGTTATAAAATTTATTTTAACTAAAATAATTTTTTAAGAATTTAGTAATATTTTATCTACTATCTTTTGAATTTTGTCACTAAAATTAACGTCAAATGAGAAAATTCAAGTTTTTCTTTAAAAGAAATGTCATTCGTTTGGAAACCAGGGAAGTAGATTCAGAGGTACATGGATTTAACATATCTTAACATATCAATTGCTAATTACTAAGATTGATTAATCCACGTTTGAAGGAATTTTTGAAATTTCATGTGTGTCTTATGTTCAATAAATGTGATATAATTGGTGATGGTGGTATAATTGAATGAAACGTATCATTGGAAGTCATTTGGTGTGAGGGTATAAGGTACGTATAATAATTTCAAAATAAAATTTAAGATTATACCTTTGGTTGGAAGTATTAGGTAGTTATAAAATTATTTATCCTAACACTATTCAAAACTGACGAAACCGATGAACCAAAAAAAAAGTTAGTAATTTATTGATAATGAGTTATTGGTATAGTAATTTTGATAATGGTTTAAATTTTTTTGATTATTGGGTTATCTATTGTAAATGGTTTTAGGTTATCTATTAACAGGTTAATCAATAACTCAATAATAAATTAAATAGTTAAATTTGTACTACTTGATATATAAAGTCTTTGATAGTTTCATACTTTTATTTTTTTACTTTCTCAAACTCTCAATTATTCTACAATATGATAGTATTCGCTTTTGAGCAAAATGTAATTTGTCACCTTATTTCTTAACAGAGAAAATTTTTTGTCAAATTTTAACAGTTAAACTAACAATCAAACTGATAATGATCATAAGCTAATATCTTAATGGTTCTATAACAGTTTAACATATCTATCAATCGATAACTGATAAATTAAATTTGTAAACTTCATAACCCAATCGAATCGACTAATATGTAGTCCTGGTTCCAAAGTACTTTAACATTTTCAAATACTACTGTAGCTAAATTTGAAGTTATATCGTTAAATACGTAATTTGATCAAACTTAGGGGATGTATCTGTAAATTCACAAAATTAAAAAAGCGTACATTTCTTATCTACTACATTTTTTTTCATAAGCGAACATGGCGGCGGCTGCTGCTGCTTCTTCTTCAGTAGCTCTCAGTTTCCTTTACCAAAACCCCATTAAAGTTCCTGTCTCAACTCCAAAGAGTTTTTTTCCTTACTCAAAACCCACATTCCCATCTATTGCGAGCTTTTATTCTGCAAATCCCCGTTTGGATTACAACAACTTCAAGAAAATCAATCCATGCCTTCACTGCAGCAATCTTCCCACTGCTTCCACAAATAACACTCAGTATGAGGTAAATTTACTTTAATCATAGACCCATTTGGCTTCTGTGCAAAATTCATCTTATTGGGCCATATGCAACTTACCATTACATATGTTCAATCAAAATCCAGATATTGGTTTTAGTAATTAATCTTCCTGTAGTTTAATAAATGTTTTTAGTAGTACCAAGCACATCCTTAAGTTTAATTGCAGTTATTTTTAATGTGTATATTTATCAGGACAGGCAGAAGAGTAATCAACATTACACAACAAGAAATGAACAGAAAATGAAGTTTAGGTGCAAATTCAAGCTAATGTATATTTATATTTGAAAAATTACATTGATAATGTAACTATATTCTACATTTTTAACCTGTAAAACTTGCCATTCAATTCATCCAATACAGAGGCAAAACTAGAATTTCAAGTTTATGATCGTGATAATAACCGGTTTCTAAATTTAATACTTGCACATATTTTATGAATTTTGTGTTCTTTGCATCTTGTAGTGAACTGTCTTTTGGAAACAGAGGTAATGCCAAGTTCTGCCGTCTGCGTACATTTTACCTATGCATTTCGGTAGTAAACTCTTAAGAGACTGGTTGGTTGGTGAAATAAGCATTTTTTAAATCACCGGATACAATTTGGGAGAAATTAATTAGATTGTTTGGTTACTTGTTTTTCTTTTTGGTATAAGAATCTATGCATTGTTTAATGCGAGTTAGAATGTTGAATAAGTACATGGATTAAAACAAATACATACATTACTAGTCCTTGGGTTATAATCTCTGCATAACCCGAATTTCATCCATACGATCCCGTAACGTAGTATCAGTTTCCTGTTTAACCTGTTTAATCTGAATTTGCTTATTGCAGTTTTCAGATGGCTCTTCTGAGGTAGAGTTGAGATTAGAACTTGGGCAGGGAGATATAACTCCAAAGGACATAAATGTAGATGCAAATGAGAGTTCATTAGCAATTAGAGTACAGCAATCTGGAATCGTTCGGACTCTCATGGAAACTAGTACACTGTATGAGAAAATAAAGCCTGCAGAGACAATATGGTAAATAAAAAACACAATTTGAGTGAATTTGTTATATCCTTGTGCAACGTTCACTGAAATAAATCATGTCGTGTAGGTATATAGATGAAGATCAATTAGTAATTAGCTTGAAGAAGCAAAACTCCGAGTTGAAATGGCCTGACATTGTGGAGTCTTGGGAGTCCCTCAGTGCTGGAATTACACAACTCCTTAGAGGAACATCAATATGCTTGGTTGGGGAATCAACTGAAATCAACCAGAGGATTGCTCGAGAACTGGCTGTTGGACTAGGGTATGTTCCTCACCTTCATGAGTAAACGATAATGCTGCATACAGTGATGGAGGTACAGTATTCTTATATGCCATATATTAGTCCTCTTTCACCGAACCTAGGTGAAAAGAGATGTATGAATCATGATAAATAGCCTGAAATCTGAATAGTTGTTCTCTATAAATATAATTTTTTCCATTTGATATGCAATCATGATCGTCCTTTTACATTAAATTACCCAATTTTCTGTACCGTCGGGATTCTTGCTTGCTCCTTTAGTAAAGATCTTCTGAAAATTTTGTTCAACTCTTATGGTGGTTAGGTACACTCCACTTAGTACAAGGGAGCTGCTAGAAACATATGCCAAACAATCAATGGAATCATGTGAGTTACATCCATTTTTCTTTTCACAGAAGAAGATAATTATCGTTAAGAATACAAGGAAAGACAATAGAAAAAGAAATGTTTACAAGGAAGATCAAAATATTTATAACTGCACAACGATAAAGCAAATAACTAAGGAAAGAGACAAAGCAAATATTGGGGCATTCCAATTTACTCTGAACATTGTTTTTGTGTCTGATACTCACTGGAACATTTTATTTACTTTCCCATACGACTAAACGCATAGTAGCTCTTTGTTTGCCTTCACCCAAAAATTTTCTTCTTTCCTTTTTCTTTTCTTTATTTAGTTATATTCTCTAACTGATTCCAGGGGTTAATGAGGAGGGGTCTGATGCTGTAGCAGAAGCAGAAAGTGCTATACTAGAGAGTCTGAGTAGGTATTCACTTTGTCTTGCATACCTTACTAATTTCACTTGGTACTGGAAGTAGAAATATACTTATATTTGATTCTTGTTTTAGCCATGCCCGTGCTGTTATTGCAACCTTGGGAGGGCAGAAAGGCGCTGCTGGAAGAGTAAACCAATGGAGGCATCTTTTTGCTGGATTCACAGTCTGGCTTTCCCTTTCTCAAGCCACGGGTTAGGAAACTAAGCTCTCTCTTCCCCTTCATTTTATTGTGCAGTATGTTTTACAAGCCTATCTACTATTATATTGCCTCTTTTCGTCTGTCCATGTGTTTCCAATCCCCTTCTTTAGATAGTCGAGGAGTACACAAATACATATTTATCATTCTTCTTCAATTGCTAGAAGCATCTCTCTACTGTTAATACTATACAACTTCTGACACCAAGACAGAGTTAAGGCCTAATTGCTCCTGTGAGCCCCTATGTGAATCAAACTCAGAAGACATCTACAAGAAGAATCCCAAAATTGGCATCTTAGAATCACTAGAGATAATTGATCACTAAACTGAGAGCAACTGGAATAAGAAAGGACTAGAAGGAGATCATCAAAAGTATAATGGGGCTTCAAGCTTCTAGGCCATATAGATATTGTAGGAGCAAAACTTCACCTCCCTTGCGAAAGGGGTTGTAGCAAACATCCTTTGTTGTGCTGAAACAACTACCAATCGCACCACAAAATTATATGAAAATTTTGTTATATTTCTTAAGACTGTCGTTGTCTTTATCTAATATTCAATTGCAGATGAAGAATCTGCAAAAGAGGAGGCAAAAAGGAGCATGCAAGATAGTAGCCGAGGTTACTCTAATGCCGAAGTGGTAATCAAACTCGGAGGTTGGGATCCTAACTATTCAAAAGCAGTAGCTCAGGCTGTGCTTAGTGCCCTTAAGCGCTTGATTTTGGCAGATAAAGACCTTCCAGGTACACTTAGTTTCATGATCATGCTTTATCCTATACTTTCGTTATTCATCGAGTTTGTTGTGGATACAAAATGAGTCCCTTTACCTTGACATGAAGCACAAGTCTACACAAGCTTGTTATATGTTTTTTATTGTTACATTCTTCTGTTCTGAAGGGAAAAAGAGTTTATACATAAGGTTGGGCTGCCGAGGTGATTGGCCAGACATCAAACCCCCGGGCTGGGATCCATCAACGAGCCCCGATGCAGCTTCTCCATCTTCATAGAAGAGTCAGTTTATCCATTTAAGATTGTATCCCTACGATGAATATCGATATTGTCATATATAGGTAGAATGATTTCACAAATAACATAAAAAATCAATTTCAACAAAATCAGACTATTCAACAAAATCAGACTATTATAGCGCAATATTAATATAACCAAGTTTGAGTATATTGCTGTTGCAGTAGTGCCTCTCTCATATATTGTTTGTTCATCTCACCCACCATTTTGATATATAAGGAACATCATAAGAATGACAAACAGTGTGGCATTAAGATGAATTGACTAGCTCCACGTAAGTCAACCATCCACCAATTATGGAACAAATATGTAATAGAACCGCATCAGAGCCACTTTTTGACTGTTGCACGGGAATTCTCAATAATAATTACTTTACTATTATTTAGAAGAAAGAAATTGAGAATACTATTAAACACAGTTAAAATCATTCTTCTCAATTTTGCATTTCAGTTCATACATATTTTGATCAAACTGCTCTAAATAAAACTGACTCTCGTTTAAAGAGATTGGGCCCAAAAGTAAGCATTATGTATCTCATAATTTAAGTGTTCTAAAAAAGGGAAGTGAATTATACAGACATGACAATGCAAGTAAAATAAACACATCCACGGAAGCTCAGATTTTGCACAACGAATCATAGAGGATAAATGTTCACCCCCCACCCCCCCAGGGCTTCAAAGTGACAGCAATACAGTACCTCTTGCTAGAACTTATTCTCTTCAAGGCTAGAGAGGGGGTGGGATACGGTAGGAATTGGCCGCACATCACCCCACCTAAAACCAACTTATGCTCCTGTAACTATTGCCATCACACATCAGAGGGAATGGAAGTCGCATATATAGAACAAAAGGGCAAGTCTTGACACAGCTGCATCTAATCACAATATTCAAAGAAACTAAAGCTACATAACACCAAAAACAAGGAAAAGAGAGACTAGAGAGACAATTGATTGTTAAAAGTGGACTCTTGGCCACCAAGCAGCAAACACCTTTCTGGTACAGCCTCAACAATTACTCTCCCCACTCGGCACATTCATAAAGCATGGAGATGCAGAAGGCGGCTGCAAACACAAGGACAAACTTTTAAAACCCCAAAAAACCATTTGATACGGTATATTCAGTAGCCTGCATATCCATATACTTACCAAGAGTAGAATATACAAATCCCACCACATAAAAGCAGCAAAAGAGGAAATAGAGAACATAGCAACAAACGGAAGACAAAAGAATAAGTACTAATAAGATGTGTCAAGACTTCTACCCACCAAATTAATATAATAAATCCAGGTTTCACACCCTCGTAGAAAAATCAAAGTTGCAGCATTTCTTAATGAAGTTTTTTCAGGTATTGCAGCATATCTCAAATAATAGATGTCCTACTGGCGACTAACCATCATCCTTCACAAGATGTTAACCAAGAGAAGTCACGCAGTGGAACCAAACCTCACTAGTTTCGCCCGTACATCTAAGAAATTCCAAAATCCAGGTGGGAACGCATTTAATCTCTTGTCGTTACAAAAATATGCAGTACCTCCTATTTATAGGTCAAAACAAATGGTATACCTAAGAGCCAAAATTGTACTTGGCCCTCAATCAATTTATGAATCCAATCTAGTTTGATTCATTGGAACACAAAATTTGTCATACCATAACAACACTTCCAGTCAATTCTTGAATAAAACACTGATATAATGGATTCATGGAAAGCCCTTTGAAACCATTCCATCATTCCCTACACATCCAGGACACAAGAGGAACAAAGTGATACTTTATAAGTCACCAAATTATTTTGTGACAAAATAGTCACTCAAACGGAGTCTAAATATCACGAGAAGTCACTATAATCAAAAAATCATTCAACTTAACTCAGGTATCACAGAAAATGTCTTATTCGTTTCCCTATAAGTGACTCCATGATTTTATGCAAATTTTGGCTGTTCTATTTATGGACTCTTCGCTCTCTCTATCCATCGGTGCTCTGGCTGTCCAAGAGCCAGGAGCAGTTACTGGCTGGCCTGGACTGATCCACCACTTTTTTATTACACATATAGTTTAGTGATTTCGGTGATACTTAGGTAATATTAATAAGTTTCTCATTATAAAAAATATTTTAGTGACTTTGGTAAAATGAAGTAAAAGCTAAGAGTATCCATGATATTAACCACAGCCACTTCTAAAAATATACCAGTTGACAACTTGACATGCATGTCCTACGTAAATGAATCACAGTAAGACGTCTATGTAGTCTAGCTTTTAGATTCTAAATTATCTTCAAGGTTTTTGAAATAACGAGATTCGATTTCTGATATTAGGATAATCCCATCCTCTAAGATTTAGTGGATCATCACTAATACAAGGAAGGAATTCCATCATGCCTATACTGTATGCAACCCCCTACTTGCAAGCATTCTTATTATGATGATATCACATCACTATAAAATTCACTCCTTGAAAAAGAGAGTAAAAGATAATAAAATATAATAATGCCAACACAACAACGGCATATACAATTTGGCAACCACCACCAACATAAAACCACAAGATCAACCGTATAGTAACAGCACAGTCTCAATACACTTTAAACTAGAGGATAGATTCTATTCTCTTGGACCAAAAAAGAAACATAAAATAAAAAAGATACAAATGCCACCAAAACTTTTTGAGAGAAACATGCCACCCAAACTAAGAGCAAACCACTTTTTCCTACTTCGCCCCAACCAAAATCAATATATCAAGTGCAGTTGAAAACGAACACCCATCTAAAGTGCAAAATATACAGATTATATATGTATCGGAGCATATTCCTGCCATACCTTGCACTGGAGATTGGTTATGGTAGACTTCAATAACTGATCACCCACTATCAACCTCAGCTTTTTAACGAAATCGTTCCGGGAAATTTTCTTGCTCTAATCAAAAGAACAAAGGAGAGAGATTCAGGGAGAAGGAAGAAAGTTAAAAAGGAAATTGTTAGACACAACTGTCCACACAACATACCCTAAACAATTCATAGTGTGCATGAACCAATTTCATATCTTTTGGAGACACTTTAGCTGAAATAGCTCCAAATAACATAGAGAAAGGCATCCAGGGGGATTTGGGGGATTTATCTGTACCCACACCAACACCATGGGATTGCTGTATGTTTCTTAGAAATTGATATTGCTGACAGTTCCCCTAATCGCATAAAACAGGAAATGTTAAAACAAGGATATCAACTTATTGAGAAGATTAGGCTAAATATACAAATAAATTTCCATAATTCTTTGCAAGTGAAAGATAAAATTATTAAATGAAAGAACAAAAATCAAGCAAAATGGAATAACTTTTTCCCTCAAAATTTCAAACATTAGAAGGAAGAGCTGAAATAGAAATATGTCTTTTGAAATGGTTATTCATTAACTAACAAAACAATTCAAATTAGAAAACAAGCAAAACTGCCTTGCAATCAAATAATTTCTGCATATGAATGTGCTATGTAAAGCAATTGCACCGACAATCTCATCATCGTGTCGACATCAATGTAAGTCGCAAACCAAAAGACAGAAATTTATCAACCAGTTTGCTTCTTATTGTATCAATACATCTTCATACCGAATGTGCTCCTTTAGCTAAAACTCAAGAAAAGACCCTCACTGGAACCTACACCATTTGCTTAGACTCAGAAGAATCAACTAAAAGAAGGGAACACTAGATCATTCTCTTTCTTCCAATAGTAAGATTACCGTAAGCGAGGAGATCAAGTGCAACGATGCTTGACATCCAAACAGTTCTGTCGACAAAGTTTTAGAATTCATACATTCTCTGAGAAGCTATTTTTAATCCACCTCTGTATGAACATTCACATATAGGCGAAAATCTGTCCTGATACAAAATCCTTCAGACCTCATATTGCAACTTCTTGTGCAGACCTCAATATGAGTTGAGAATATTGCAGACAGAAGTACCCACTGGAGCAATCAACTTGTGCCAAGAGAAGCACTTCATGTTGCTCCATATTGATGAAGTAAACAAAATAGAACTCATGTTAGTTATCTTTCCCTCAAAATAATTTTCGTTAACCTGATCATATTAGCAAACAATGACAAAGACAATTTCTATGTTCTTATATTTTTATGCTTGCTGTTCTTCTCTCTTTCTCTCTTTTTCTTTTTTTTTGGAGGGGGGGGGGGGGGGGGGGTGGGAAAG
>JAOTQJ010000102.1:19454746-19467763 GCA_025642045.1 Solanum sejunctum
GGGGGGGTAGTCTTAAAAGGAATATTTCCTAATTCCTCGAGTTAATGAATGAATAATGAATTGATGTCCAAGTCTGAAGGAGACTAAATGAGGACAAAGGATGAATCGAGTCCATCAACCCCCATCATACAAAGACAGAAATTTGAGTTGCGCTGGCTCTAGGGTTGAAGTTGAAGAGCTATTGCCCCATTCATATGGATATGATGGATATTATAACTATTGGCTTCTTTTCCCGTAGTACTACCTGAAAAGGCAAGTAGTTATAGCAAAAAAAAAAAATTGGAACTGCATAATCACAATGATCTCCATCAAGCAACGGATAAATTTTAAAACCATTCTTTTCCTTTTTTTCTTTTTGACAAGGGTGACAATGACAAATTTTAAAACCATTCTAAAATCAAGATACTGAAACTCCAAACAATAATGAGATCACCAATGAAAAAAAATTGATTTTCTCACTACAGAGTATTATCCAACCTTTTAGAGGCATAGTCCTGGGCAATGAGGTGCACTCCGACTCCAAGATTAATCTTCTGTCCACGTGCCCCATGCATAAGGCCATAGTTCATAATTGTAGATGCCACCTCTTTGGAAGAGGCAAGCCAAGCATATCGAACATTGGATTTTCCGCGATACTTTTGGGTTATCTCAACCTGCTTCTCAAACAGTTCCAAGCGATTTTTCATATATTTACTTAAGCATTGACTAATTTTGACTATATCCAGAGTACAGATGGTATTCATTCCCTTAACAAACATAGCTTTAACAGATTCTGCATCCACCAACTTAAGTGTATCTTCTAACGTAGGAGACAGACTCTCCTGATCGTGTTGATTTTCTGCAACTACTTCCATTTTAGGAACTGAATTTTGATCAACAGCGAAATCTTGATTAATTTTAATAGGATCAACTCTAATCCTTTTAGAACAGACATTTGACTCTTCCACACATTCATCCAAATTGCAATTATTCAGTCCATTAAAATCTATTTCAAGATGCAACTTGATTTTAGTTGCCCTATCCTGCTCAGCAGCACTGAATTCTTCAGCTCTCTGTGGTTGGATTTCAAAATTGTCATGCGTTTTACAACTAACGACAAATAAATCAGGGAAGAAACAGCCACCTGCTTCGTCTATCCAGGCAATAGGTTTCTCTAATCCAGTAACCAGATTTACCTGAACCATATATAGAATATCAAGTATTACATGAAAGCCACCAAAGTTCACCTCAATCACAGCCTTCTTTGCGCGGAATTCCTCCTTGACTATACGAACAATATCTTGAGGGAAATCATTCCATTCACCATTCTGATGGAATAGAACACGTTGTGGAAGTCCACTTTTCATAAAATTTGAGTAGTTCTTAAGTATCGATTTCCTGAGATGTGATCTGCAATTAGATTCACTGTCTACAGACCTTTTCCTTTTACCAAGCTTGCCATAAAATGAGCTACAATTTGGTAGAACTGATAGCTCCTCCAGCTTCTCAGTGCCAGCTCCAACTATACGTGCCACGTACTGAGATGCCACTTTACTTTTTGAGTTGACGTCAGCTGTCCTACGGCCATTATTTAACACCTCAACCCAGTTTGACTCCATTTATCTACAGGCAACTACTATTTACAAATTTCTAACAGAAAGACTAAATCCTAAACTGGTATAGCACAGGTCTGTCATAACAAAATTCTGAGAAGCCGCATCATGGAGAACGAAATGCAAAACCTGAAGGGGAGAAAAGGCAATTAGAAAGCCGTTCACTTGAAATAAAGCGGACGAGGGAGCTCTTCATACGAGCAGCACGAGCAGCATAAAAGAACAACTCATAGTCCATAAACTACATAGCTAACGTAATCTAACACCAACTGAATAACTGAGTCTAGCAATAGAAGTAAATTTTATGTTTTTACATGTGTGAAATAGAAGCAACTTATCCTTTTTTGTGAAATAAAAGTAAACCACATACCTAGATGCATATAACTAAGTGCCAAATTTATTTACTCCGTAAGTGTGAACATCTCCCCCTAAAATGAGTAAACTATCTGTTTTAATACTTATGGAATGTAGCTAACTTTGAGAAACCTACCAAATTCTGCAATGATTGGCCATCTCGGCAAGAGCACGTTATCTCCATAATGTTGATGTCAAGTCAACAAATTTCCCTTCGTACAAAGTCAACGTAGGTGCTAATTCAATTCACCTCCTCTGAAAACATAAAATATGTTAGTGATAAAAAGATGCACATAAAAATGTTGAAATTCAAATTTCTGGATAAAAGGTAATACAAGAACAAGGAATTAAAGTCTATCATTATCTTTAAGAAGATCAACATTAGCATTACTCTTAAATCTCTTACTTGCACTTAAAACTTCAGCTAATATTAAGCAGAGAACAAACACCCAGAGAAACAAACATATGAACTTTTCGTGTTTTTCACCCTTTTGTTTTCAAATCCTTCTTGAATTAACTTTTGATTCAGCAAAACATGTGACCACCACAAAATATATACAATCATACATATTACGTTTAGCACTTCTCAACAAATATCATTTTTTTTATAAAGACTTCTCGACAAATACCATTTGTTTATTATCTTATCGGGTATTAATATTTTGTGCAGTAAAAAACTTTTCTCAACTCTTGGGCTCAGGTCCTCCGACATCTATGTATAAAAACTTTGATAAGTTGGTTTATCAAGAATAAAAAAGAAACGCAGTTCATTCCCAACCATTCGAGATAATGCTCTTATCCTCTGTATTTCAGAGGCAGATACCACAGAGTTAGATGAGTGTATATATAGGTGTCCCCTATCTGTGATAACACCACCAAGGAGACTATGAGTAAAACTATGAGGAATAAAGGTTCTGATCCAAACGGCTAGGTAATTTCTTCAAATGCCGCCTCCTTGACCAGACAGTTACTAGAGGATGTACGTAATACCATGTGGAATCGTCAAGGTGCGCTGATCTCGCCAATTTATACACAAGCCTTCATGGCTATACAAGGTCAGCATGTTCTCATATTTCAATTCTTAAATAGTCAGATGCCTCTCCTGTTTTCTCAACAACTGGGACACACAATCCACATGTCTAATAAAGAAGTGATATGGTGTACAAATATAACCTTCATTTAATTTTATTTTTTTCCTCTTAGCATATAACCCTTCAATTAACTTATGGAGAAAAAAATGCTAATTTGCTAGTTCAATAATTTATCTTGCTGCAAATAAAAAGCCAGCAAAATTCAAGTCAATTTTTCATGATTGATTTAACAAGAAAAAGCTGCAAAAGATTAATTTTTGTTCTTTTAGCATATAATCTCAATTAACTAAGCTAGAAAACACGGAAAAAATGCTAGCGTGGTACTTCAATAATATAAGATACCGCAAATAAAAATCCAGCCAAAAATTCAAAGCTTTCATGATTAATGTAACAAAAAAAAGCTGCCATTTTTTTTTCTTTTAGCATATAACTCTCAGTTAAGTTAGCTAGAAAAAGGGGGAAAATGCTAGCTTGGTACTTCAATAATTTATGATGCCACAAACAAAAATCCAGCCAAAAATTCAAATCAATTTTTCATGATTTATGTAACAAGAGAAACTTCAAAAAATTCTCATAAACAGAAAAAATCGGGAAAAAACATTTTATCACAAATTAACTCCAGAAAAATGAATTCCGAGCCGATCTACCCCGGAAATCTTCGGATTCAGTAGAATCATTCCCAAAACACACCAGATCGAGACAAATCAGTCCAGATCCAAGCAGTCAACCAAAAAAATAAGAATTTTATTTCACCGTCCTTTAACATATACCTTTCATAGATCAAACGCCGTCGTCTTTGTCTTTGTCGTCGTCGTCTCGGATGAAGAAGCAAAAGATACAGAGATAACTGAGTAACGAACAAACAAAGCAGCGGAGATAACGAGACGACGGCGTTCAGACGGAGATGGAATTGACTCGATTGCTTGTGAAATTCATCAACTAAATTATTATTTATTAATAATAAAATTCAACACTTTGAATATCTAAGTTACTTGGGCGAAAAGAAAGAAAATAAATAAATAAAAATATTTTTGAGCGAAAAAGGAAGGAAAGAGAGGAAGGTCGGCAACATTACCTTGTAGCTTCCATTATTGAAGGTACTAACTAATGTATAGGGGTATTGTGAACGCAAACGACGCCGTTCTATTCGTTTTGTCCTTGTGCATACTTTTTGACCTTTTGTTGGACTGTTGATAAAGTTAATTTCGCTTGAATCCTATCTTGAATTGGGTGTGTTTGGTTTTTAAAAATTTTTTTATATTTAAGTCTGTTTGGTGGAGGAATATTTTGATAATTGAATTTAATATAATTATATTATTTAATCTGTTTGATTTGATAAATAATTATTTGATCGATAGATAATTAAATATAATTGATTAGATATAATTATATTTTTCAATTCACAAAGGAAGATTGTGAATTGTAAATAATTACATGATGTAATTACATATTAGTTACATTTTAATTTCAAGGCAAATAATCATGATTCAACCTCAGCCAACATAATGCTATTACAAACTACAGATCATCCCTTAAACACTAACGAAAGCAGCAAAATAGAAGGAAAAGCATCATTACTTTTTGTCGAGGAGCAAAACTAGGACGACAACCTCGAGCGACACCAACTCGGCAGCTTAAAAAAACAGAAGGATGAAGCGTTAGATTTTGGTTCATTTTACAAATACACATGTATACTAGATACAAGTTATACATATACATACACAATTAGATGATATATATACAAATCTAATTAGCCTCTTTTCACTCTTTGTCCTCTCTCGCTCGCCTCTCTCCTCTCTCTCACAAATCTCACTCGTCTTTCTCCTCCCTCTAACATATAGCTATGAATTAATAAATAATAGCTATAGAATATAATTAAAAAAAATTTGAGTTGACATATGCAAAAAACTCTCTATAGTTTGCATCTCTTCTATATTAGTAATTTAGAGTCGATCTATAACAATGTATGCTATTGTAACTTTGCTCTAATACCGATGAAAAGTACTAATGCTCATATTTCTATTTGTTTTCTGCTTCTTCTTATTCTTTTAGCAAGTACACAATTACATTTTAAGAGAGCTTTTTTTTAGTAAATTTATGTTTGTACTATAAGATGTAGTATTGAAATTGTTCTACAGTTTTTTTCTGCCACCAATTTAAAATATTTGAATGATCTATTCTTATTTTTTATTACCATTTTTGATAAAATCAAATTTACTGCAAAGATATTCATAAATAACTATATAGTAGTTCTTAGTAAATATCCTCAATTTAAGTTTGATAGCACATTCTAACAAGATGACTATATTTGTTCAATTTATCTTTTTTAACTTGAATCCCATGAGACAAATCTTGAAAAGTTTTAATGTAATTTAGAGGGATTAGCAAACTTAGAGTGTGCAAGGCTTTGATAAGAAGTTATGATAATAAATGATGCCCAACAATGATGACGATTAATTTTGGTGATTGACGAATGGACATATGATGTAGGTTGTGCATGTTCGATGGTAATAATTTTGATAGGCATAATTATGATTGAAAGTATATGGAGTAATCATGAACTATTATTTTTATAAAAAAATTTAAATAAATATTTTAATAATATTAAGATTTTATTATATATCTTAATCACTCGAATCTATTTAAAGAAAAACAAATGTGATTAATATTTAAATAATATAAGAAAAACATGGGGTACCACCAAATTGGTGATTTAAAAGAGTGAGGATTTTCATAGTTACAGAACTATAAAACCAAACCATACCATATAATTAATAGAACAATCAAAACAAACATGGTTATCTTACTAACCATAGTATCATAACACCAAAAACTACTATCCAAATTAGCTATTGGGAGGTGTTTGAATTAGCTTTTTTTTAAGTGTTTTTAAGTTAAAAGGTCAAAAGTCATAATTGGGATTTTTTATTTTTAGCTTTTGGCTTTTTATTTTTATACTTTTTCAGATTTTAAAAAATGCTTAAAACCAAAAGCCAAAAAAAATAAGTCAATTCAAACACCCACTTAGAGGGTGCTTTAAAGCTGATCAAATCTTCTTTTTAAGCCTCTTTTAAGCTTACGAAAGTATTTGATAAATTTTAAAATAGTTTAAAAAAATTAGAATGACTTGAAAAAAGTTAAAAGCCAAAAGTAGCACTTCCAACTTTTTTTTGGCTTAAAATTAGTGTAGTTTGAACCAAAAAAATTATTTAATTTTCAAGCTCAGGGATCATCTTATTAATACTAAAAAAATTTGTACATACTAGTACAGTAAAAAATATACTTAAAAGGGACCAAGGCCCAATCCATAACTAAATCACCTGTCTCACTCATATAATAAATTAAAATCTACACTTATTCTAGACTCTTCAATTGCTCACTTCCACGGTCATTTTCTAGAACCAAAGAGAATGACAAACTTTCTAAATATGCTTCTGTTCATATTGTTGTTGTGTATTGATTTTCCTGCTTTCATCGATGATTTGCTTTTATTTTGTAATCACCTTCAACAAAGTAAGTCTCATCTTCAATCATTGATCATCTTCAAACTCGTTCATCTTCATCACTTCTTGTGTTACCTCTATATGGTAGAACCTTGGTCATCTATGTTGCCTCATATGAAAGTTCTGACATCTCTTGGTCCTTGACATCAAATATGACTTTTTAGTTGCTTCCTTTTCTATTTTCCCTTTTAATTATTATGTTTTATATTTTTTTCTTTTATTAACTACATTTGTAGTGCTTGCTAGTGAAAGCTATTGAGTGGATGAGATAGACGATGTCGAACTTTCTTCGTTCTAACTTTGATTTGCTGAATCTCTCAAGGATTTGACTGCCTGGATAAAAATAAAATTGAATAAATAGTGGGCTTCGGGCCCATTTTATTAAATCAAACGAAAGGCATTTACAAAAGGACTAATTCGTAAGCTCAACCCATCCGGGATAAAAACATCAAACCCTATATTGTAGAATTTTCTAGAGAACTCCACATCACATTTTCCATTCTAACCTTTTCCACTTTCAAATGTGTCCATTTCTTTCCAAAGACTTTGAACTTTCTTCATATGTTTTTGGTGTTACTTGTTGTGCTATTGATGCTGTGGTACGTATCTCTTCTCTGATTCTTGTTGCTCTTTCCTTCCATGCTGAATCCATGACTGATCAGTGATTTATCTAATCAACGTTTCATATGATGCTTCACCTTGGCCTCCCCATTTTCATTTAGAATAGAGGCTATATATCTCCATCAAGGTCGATCTGTAAGTATACTCTTGCCTCCAAACTCTTACCTTCCATTTTATAAACCTTGAAATCATCCCCTTTAGTGCAGCAAATGGTACTCCATCTGTCACACCATTGATGTGATTATTCCCTATTTTCACACCTGATGTTATAGATCTGAAATTTAATTTTGAAGAATGTTACTGCATAGTGTTTTGCTCCAATCTTCTGTATGTAAATCTATTAATTGTGCAAAGTAGAAAATTTCTACTGTAAATTCTTCTTGTAACAGTGACAATTATTTTTAGTACATGCATCCTAAAACTCTGTGTTATAGCTGCTATAAATGTTGTTGATATAATCATCTGAAGTTATTTTTTTATTGATATACTTAATATATATTTTTTCATAATCTCAAAAAAATACCCCTAACTGAAATAAATCGTAAGAATTTTTTTTTTTATTTTATTTTTTCAAATCACCGCCGTAGTAGCTACTTCTACACTGCTGCTCCTCCTCCACTATTGTTCCTTCTTATGGATTTTCTTCATTTGTTGAATCTCACTAGGATATTAATGTTTAAAATAAACTTGTTGCTATCCTTCCCCTGCTGTATCATTTCTTCTTTTACCTGTTCTTCTTCCACTTTCAAACAATAATTTGTTAAACATTCAACTCTCTTGACATCACTTCTGAAGTTTTTCGCTAATTGCTTGCTGGTTAAATACACTTTGTCTGGATTCTATTCATTGTAAATTTTTCGTTAGCGTTTTTCTTATTTTGTACACTGTTTATGTTTTTTTTTTTTACATAATCTCGATAATTTAAATTATAAACATTTTGACTTATCTCGTTTGAGAAAAGTTATGATCTTTGAGATATTTTTTACCTAATCTGAAAAAAATTGATACGAGGAGAGGGGGGGTCCCTCCAAATTAGGCTAAAAATATTTCAAAGATCATAACTTTTACCAAACGAAATAAATCAAAAGGTTTATAATTTAAATTAACAAGATTATGTAAAGAAACATAAATAATGTACAAAATAAGAAAATTGCCAATGAAAAATTTAAAATAAAGAGAACCCCAAAAAATTATAATTAATCAGCAAGCAGTATATACAAAGCTTCAGGGATGATGTCAAGAGAGCTAAATGTTTAATAGACTATTGTTTGAAAGTAGAAGAAGAGCAGATGAAAAAAGAAATGATGCATTATGGGAAGAACAACAAAAATTTACTTTAAACATTAATATCCTAGTAAGATTTAACAAAATTGAGAAAAATTCAAAAAGAGGAACAACAACATAGGAATGACTATTGCGGTGGTGTTTAAAAAACTAAAAAGAACAAGAGTTCCTTATGGTTTATTTCAGTGAGATGTACTTTTAAGATTATGAAAAAATATTTAAGGTAATTTTTTTTTTTGTCAAATTATAATTTTTTAACATTAAATTATGAGCTCAGGAGGAAACGTCATCACGCCAAAATAGAGAGAGAAAAAGAGAGAGAGAAAGGAGTCCTTGAGACAATCAGAGCATTGAAGACTCTTCTTGAACAACGCTTATTTCTCTTGTAAGAAATTAACTCTTTTTTCTTCTTCCCGATTATTTCGATTCAGAAGTAATTGAACTAATCAATCAAAGGCCCACAGTTAGCTCGGTCATTTGATTCAAGAAGCTGGGATTTCCGTTATGTTCATCAATCTCCATTGGCCCTGCTTTTTCTTCATTAATTCTACGTCTTTTTTTCGCACTACCATCTTCATCTTCATCAGTTGGTAAGCGCTTACGTCTATTTTTGGGAACTGCTTCTCCTTCAGAATCAAGAACTTAAAGAAGTAGAAGAACCAGAACCAGAAAAGTTTTTTTTCAAGGATACTGGTATTCTCATTTTGATCGAAGAAACAAAAGAAAATTTTTCTGAAAGTTCAGAATATTCTAAATTAGAGATCGATTCTTGAGTGTGTTGTCTGCGTCTCTGTGCTTTCTTGAGGTTTCTTGAAAATCAGTAATCAAGATCGTGAAACAAACTCAGCATAAGGATAACAACGTCGACGTGAAGCAGAAGACGATCCATGTGATATCTTTTCGCATTTCTTTAATTCTATCATGTTATTGTCTGCCTCTATTCATGCTTAATTGAATTTTTGAGTTATGTAATTGAATTTCCAGTTGCTGTTCTTGCTTTTAGGTATAAAATTTTGAGTTTCTTAAAAATATAGCATAGTTTTTTATTACGGTATTGCTAACTCCCTATTCATTATTGTCTTGACTGTTCTTGGATGCCAAATATTTTTACTGTTCTTGATTGTTGTCTTGAATGGGATATTGATTATTCTTGAATGCCTATTGTTATTGTTCTTGATTGCCTGTTGACAGTATTGTTCCATAATTTTACTGTTGTTGTATATTGTTGCTATATATTGTGTAGATTGTTATATATTATTGTTGTATATTATTTTTGGGTATCTTTCTGTTGTTGGTAGTTTTCTGATTGTTTACTGTTTCACTTGTATACTTGCTAGATTGCTAACTGTTTTACTTGTATTTTCTAAATTTTATAGCTTATAGACCTGATGGACTAGAGTTTTGTCATCGCTCGGCGTCAGGGGTTAGGGATAGGGGTGGTAAGGGAGACACGGGGTTATTCAAGTTAAGAGTTGGGTCGTGGAATATAGGATCACTTACAGGAAAATTCATAGAGCTAGTGAAGTGTCTTAAAAGAAGACATATTAATATAGTGTGTGTTCAAGAGACCAGATGGGTAGGCACCAAGGCTCGGGATGTAGATGGGTTTAAGCTATGGTACTCGAGTGGTTTTAGGGATAGAAATGGGGTGGGTATCTTAATAGACGAGGGGCTGAGGGAGTATGTGATTGAGGTTAGGATGATGTTTAGCAAACTCGTGGTTGGTAGACATGTGGTGAACGTAGTCAGTGCTTATGCGCCCCAAGTAGGCCTAGATGAAGAAGTCAAAAGACTCTTTTGGGAGGATCTGGATGAGGTTGTGCATACCGGAGACGAAAAAAATTTCATTGATGGTGACTTTAATGGGCATATCGGGGCAACTACTTGCGGGTTTGAAGGTGTTCATGGAGGCTTTCGTTTTGAGGAAAGGAATGAAAGTGGGACGTCTCTCTTTGATTTTGCCAAAGCCTTTGAGTTAGTGATTGCTAACTCGTGTTTCCCAAAGAGGGAAAACCACTTGATTATCTTCTGTAGTATGGTAGCTAAGATTCATATAAATTACCTACTTCTCCTAAAGGGCGATAGAAACTTATGTAAGAATTGCAAGGTTATTCCGAGTGAGAATATTTCTACTCAACATAGGCTTAGTGATGGATATGGAGATCAAGATAGAAAAGAAGAAGAAGGATATGTATGCCCAACCTAGGATTAGATAGGGAGGCCTTATTCCTGCCCTTTCTCGCGAGATGAAAGAAAAGTTGAGAAACTTAGAGGAGTGGAATAGTAAAGGTAATGTAAACAGTATGTGGGACACGACTAATGGTTATATAAGAAAGATAGCTTCCGAGGTACTAGGGGTTTTGAAAGGGATCTTTGGTGGACGTCAAGGCGATTGGTGGTGAAATGATAAAGTCCAGGGTAAAGTGAAGGATAAGAAGGTTGCTTATACAGAGTGGTTAGAGTATAGAGATAAAGATAAAAAGCAAAAACTTAAGGTAATCTATAAGACGACCAAGTCAAAAGCAAAGATGGCAGTGATGAATGCTAAGTTAGCAGCGTTTGAGCGCCTTTATGAAGAGTTGAGTGATAAAGGCGGGGAAAAGAGATTGTATAGGCTCACTAAAGTAAGAGAAAGGAAAGCTAGCGATTTGGACCAAGTGAAGTGCATCAAGGATGAGGAGGGCGAGGCATTGGTGGATGATACTTTCGTTAAATTAAGGTGGCAAGTTTACTTCCATAAACTCCTAAATGAAAGAGGAGATAGAGATATTAAGCTGGGTGAGTTGGCACACTCCGAAAATCATTGTGATTTTGGGTATTGTAGACGGTTCAAAGTTGAGGAGGTAAGACGGGCTATTAGTAGGATGAAGAGGGGAAGGGCGATCGGGCCCGATGAGATTCCGATAGGCTTTTGGAAGAACATGGTCAAGGATGGCATTGAGTGGTCGACTAGATTGTTCAATGCTATTATGAAGACGGCTAAGATGTCTGATGAATGGAGGAGGAGTACAATGGTTCCATTGTACAAGAATAAGGGAGATATTCAAAACTGTAACAATTACAGGGATATCAACTTGTTAAGCCACACTATGAAGGTCTGGAGGGAGTAGTGGAGATGAGCATGCGAAGAGTAGTATCTATCTCGGAGAATTAGTTTGGATTCATACCGGGTAGGTCGACTATTGAAGCGATTCATCTTGTTCCAAAGTTAGTAGAGAAATACAGGGAAAGAAAAAAGGATCTTCATATGGTGTTCATTGATCTCGAGAATGTATACGGCAAAGTCCTAAGGGATGTCTTACGGAGGTGTCTATAGGTGAAAGGTGTCGTAGTGACATATATCAGGGCAATTAAATACATATATGATGGAGCCAAAATTCGAGTAAGAATGGTAGGCGGAGACTCAGAGTATTTTTCTGTTGAGATGGAACTCCACCAAGGATCTGTGTTGAGCCCTTTCTTGTTTGCCTTGGTGATGGATGAGCTAATATGATCTATTCAGGAGGAGGTACCATGGTGTATGCTATTTGTAGATGACATAGTACTAATTGATGAGACTTGGACTAAAGTTAATGATAGGTTAGAGACCTGGAGACACGCCTTAGAATCCAAAGGATTCAAATTGAGCAGGACTAGAACTGAATACTTAGAATGCAAATTCAGTATTGAGAGGGATGAGGCAAACTCTGATGTGAGGCTTGCTACTCAACCTATCCCCAAGAGAAAAAACTTTAAGTATTTGGAGTCCATCATTCAGAGTAGTAGCGATATCGACGATGATGTCACACATCATATTGGGGTAGCATGGACTAAATAGAGGCTTGCCTCTGGCTTATTATGTGACAAGAAAATACCACCTAAACTCAAAGATAAGTTTTACAAAATAGTGGTTAGACCATCGTTGTTGTATGGGGTGGAGTGTTGGCCAATTAAAAAGGCACATGTTCAGAAGATGCATATTGCGGAGATGAGGATGCTGAGATGGATGTGTGGTCATACCAGGAGTGACAAGGTTAGGAATGAGACCATTCGGGATAAGCTAGAGGTGGTCCCGATGGCCGAAAAGATGAGGAAAACAAGACTGTAATGGTTTGGACATGTGCAGAGAAGGAGTACCGATACTCCTGTTAGGACGTGCGAGAGGTTGATTTTGGGAGATACTCGGAGGGGTAGAGGTAGACCGAAGAAGTACTAAGAGGAGGTGATTAGATATGATATGACGGAAGTTGACCTCACTAGGGATATGACGTTAGATAGAAAAAGGTGGAGGTCGCGAATTAGAATAACGGGCTAATGGTAGGGTTAGGTGCTTTTATCATGTGTTCGCATTGCTTATGTGTTAGTTTTATCTTATTTACATAATGTCATTATTAGTCGCCCTTTCTGTTTTCTTCCCTTCCTTTTGTCTTATCTAGTTCTTTCTTGCGTACGAGTTTTGAGATGAGGATTCCCAGGAAACAACCTCTCTATTTCTATTGTAGTGGTAAGGTTTGCGTATATTCTATCCTCCCCAGACCCCACTTGTGGAATTTTACTGGGTATGTTGTTGTTGTAAATTATGGGCTCAGGTCT
>JAOTQJ010000102.1:19467863-19481651 GCA_025642045.1 Solanum sejunctum
AGGTCTGTTGTATTAATTAAGTAAAGAATGAAAAAAAGTTCACATATACAAAATGATTCAGAGGCCCATCTGGCAAAGTACTTAGACCCTAAGAAATAAGAGTTCCTAGAAAGTCCACATTCTTCTCTCCCCATTTTATCACTTCACTTTCCCAATGAGTCTGTTCATGTCTTAGGGTCTAAGTACTTTGCCAGATGGGCCTCTGAATCATTTTGTATATGTGAACTCTTTTTCATTTTTTACTTAATTTATAAAATGGGCTTGAGCCCATACTTTATTTTTTTTAAAAAAAATATAGTTTGGTAAAATAAATTTTTTTTATCCTAAATATTTTTTCATAATCTTAAAGATATCCCTAACTAAAATAAACACTAAGGAACTCTTTTTCTTTTCATTTTTTCAAATCACCACCGCAAAAGCTATTCCTTTACTCTTGTCCTCCTTTTAAAATTTTCTCCATTTTATTGAATCTCACTAGGATATCAACGTTTAAAGTAGTTTTTTTGCTATTCTCCCATAATGCATCATTTTTTCTTTTGCTTGCTCTTCTTCTACTTTCAAACAATGTTCTGTTAAACATTTAGCTCTCTTGACATCATCTCTAAAGCTTTTTGCATACTGCTTGCTGGTTAATTACATTTTGTCTGAGTTCTCTTTATTGTAAGTTTTTCATTAGTATTTTTCTTATTTTGTACACTGTTTATGTTTCTTTATATAATCTTGATATTTAAATTATAAACTTTTTGATTTATCTCATTTGAAAAAGTTATGATCTTTGAGATATTTTTAACTTGAATTATAAGCCTTTTGATTTATCTCGTTTGAAAAAAGTTACAATCTTTGAGATATTTTTAACCTAATTTGGAGGAACCTCTTTCCCTTTCCTTCATATTAATTTTTCCTGATTAGCTAGAAATATCTCAAAGATTATGAGTCATCGGAAACAGTCGCACTATGTTTTTAAACATAGGGGTCAGGCTGCGTACACCTGACCCCCCCTTACCTCGCAATGGGCGGGAGCCTTTGAGGCATTGGGTAATGTTGTTGTGTTGTTGTAAGATAAATCGAAAGACTTATAATTTAAGTTATCAAGATTATGTAAAAAAACATAAATAGTGTATAAAATTTTTAAAAACGCTAACGAAAAACTAAATGATACAGTATGGGAAGGATAGCAAAATACTTACTTTAAATGCTTATATCCTAATGAGATTCAACAAAATAGAGAAAAATTCAAAAGGAGGAACAGTAGTAAAGGAGGAGCAGCGTAGAAATAGCTGCTACAACGATGATTTGAAAAAATGAAAAGGAAAAAAGTTTCTTATGATTTATTTTAGTTAGGGATATTTTTGAGATTATAGAAATATTTAGGATAAAAAAATGATTTTTATCCAACTAGTCAAATCCCTGAAAGATCAAGCAAACCAAGGTTAGGACGGGTAGGAGCTCAACATCATCTATCGCAGTCACTCAATAGTTTCCACTAGCAAGGACAATAGACGTAGTCAATAAAATAAAATAATAAAAAAAGAAAAATGAAAAGGGAGAAACAAAAAAGTCAATGCTAAGAACTAAGAAATGTTAGAAGTTCCATATGAGGCAAGAGATGATCAAGGTTCGACCATCTGGAAGTAACATAAGAAGTGAAGAAGATGAACGAATTTGAAGATGATCGATGATTAAAGATGAAACTTACTTTATTGAAGGTGATTACAAAATGAAAGTGAATTATCGGTGGAAGTACGAAATCAATACACAACAACAATATGGACAGAAGCGTATTCAGAAAGTTTGTCATTCTACTTAGTTCTAGAAATGACAGTGTAAGTGAGCAATTAAAGAATCTAGAATAAGTGTAGATTTTAATTTATTATATGCGTGAGCCGGGTGATTTAGTTATAGATTACGACTTCATCCTTTTTAAGTTTGTTTTTCATTGTACTAGTATTTACAAGTTATTTTAGTATTAATAAGATAAATTTTGAGCTCAAAAATTAAATTATTTTTTTTTTATCAAACTACAATAACTTTCAAACCCCAAAATAAATAAATTAATTAGAAGTGCTACTTTTAACTTTTTCCAAGTTTTTAAACTTTTCTCTAATTTGTTTTAAAACTAGTCAAACACCCTCTATAGCCAGTAAACCCTGCTGCACGCAGCTTAACGCTTGCTGCAATTCTCTTGCTACTCTGCAGAGTAGAAAGCGAAAATGGGGGAAAACGATCTATGGGACGATTCAGCCCTCATTAAAGCCTTCAACGATGCCGTTTTCAAGTACAAGGTTCTCCCTTCACTTTTCTATCTATGGAACTCATACTTGCTCTTACTAGCACTCTTTCATTGTTTGCAAATGCATGTCAGCTGTAATTTCAGTCTGTGCTTTCTACGCAGCTCTGATTGAATTCAAAATTACTCCTCCTTCTAGGTGTATTAGTAATCTAATCATTCGTATTCCTTATCTACTTGGCGATAATTTTGCTATAATTTTGGTGAAAAATGAAATCCAAATGGAGCGGAATGGGAGTAGAGGGTTTATTTAACCGAACAGCGTTGGAAATGAGGGTAGCTATTGTTTTAATATTCGAGGGTAACTGTTGTTTTGATATTACATATGCAATCGTAATACTTTCTGGCTTCAATTTACTAAGATATTCAGGAAGAACATTTAAGAAACCTCATTTTGTTTTTTTCCTTGTTAGTTAGGGGCTACCAACATGAAGTTCGTTAGGCTAGAGTATTGATTCTGTTGTATGTGGGAAAAAAGGAACATGGTATGCGATATTGATGGAGGTTTTAGTTATATACTACAATAACATACCTAGTGGGATCCCACAAGTGAGGTCTGAGGAGTGAAGAAACTGTACACAGAGCTTACCACTACCTCATAGAGATGGAGAATCTATTTCCGGAAAACCCTCAACTCAAGAGGAGGTTTACTTATATAAGAGTGCCATTTGGTCTTGATGGTTACTTATGTAACATGGTACTCCTTTTTCCTCTCTAAGAAAATTTTATACGTTCTTCTTTCTAATTTCCAGATTATGCATAGTAAAGGAGCTAACCGCAGCAGCAAAGAGGAGAACTCGACCGCAACTGATGACAGAAGCAATGAGCTTAAAAGGTACATGTCCGTTAAAATGAAATAATATTTCTTTTTAGTTCTCCTTTCTAGCTATTTTAGTGATAAAGTTATTATAACAAAAATGCGACCATCTAAGAAGACTTCGACATCATATCTTCACTTTTCTGAAAAAGAAAGAAGACTTGGACATATCTAGCCACTGGAAAAGTTGGAAGTCAATTTATGGCTCGAAATATGTGATGTTAAATGAGCTTAAAAGGTCTATTGTCTATTCTTGATTTAAATCAAGTTATATTTCTTTTTAAATCTGTTCTTTGAGTTTTTTAGTGTTAAAAAGTTAATACATAGGAAATGCTATTAGCAACAAAGACTTGCACATATCTAGTCAATTGGAAAGTTCGTTATTTTCCATTGCTGTTTATTGCGTAATTCTTTTAAGATTGACATGCATCTAGAGATGTCTGCTAGTAGTTGATGCTTTCTGCTAGGATGTCAAATTAGGGCTATGTTACGTAATTTTACTCTGCCTTCCTAGTAGGTGACAAATTAAATTTCTTACATGTTCTGGTTGGTGGACTTATAGGTCAGGTATTGATCTTTCCGATGATTTATTGTTGCAATACGTTGTTTCATATCCCACAACTTCCCTGTTTATTGCTTTATTATTAAAATTTTATCGTCTTCCCTGTTGCCACTTTGTTTCTCTTTGTTTGATTCACATGTGCCAACCTGGGTAGTAAATATGTAGAGCTTCTCCCTCTGTCCCAATTCATGGGGAGAAGCTTGGAGTACGGAGGTCAAAAGTACTTAATTGTGACTATGAATGAACTTTACATATTTGAAAACTATCCCCCACTTGTGGGATATCACTTGGGCATGTTTATTTGAAAACTACACGAAGAACTACAGATCAACGGCCAACATCTATGATCCAAAATATTTTCAAGAAGTTTTTCATCAGAAAATATTTTCAAGAAGTTCTAAGAGAACTGCAGTCAGAGAAAAAAAACTGTTTTACTCCCCAAACCATAACACAAAGAACTACAGATCAACTGTTTTACATAAAATGGGGTTGAGTGATACTTCTCGTGAAAACCCTTTTCAAGTTACATCAGGGAAAAAATAGTTATTTGTCTGGAGGCTGACATTCTTCTTTATTCCTCTCTTTTTTATTTTCACATGTGTGGATGAAGCAATGAGGAGGGAGATGATAAAACCAAAGTTGCACCAGATACCACTACAGAAATGGGGGATCCAAGCAGCCTTCCATCAGTAAAAGAAAATTCCTCTTTTGAGATAGATCCTCCTGAAAACCATATTAGTCAACTGAACGAAGAAAATACCCAGGATAAGGTCATAGAGAGCAGCAGTTCACAGAATTTAGAAAATTACAACTGGTTACTCTACAAATATTACGAACTTGAGGATCAAAGGCAAAAGATTTTGCAGCAACTTAATCAGTTTGGTATCGGGGGTGATCAAAATTATGGTTCTTCCTCACAAGAACATCAAGCCTATGCATCACAGAATTTAAATCCAACAGAATCTTCTTTCTACTGCCCATATGGATGCCAAAGTTGGGTGTCTCCATGCACTGCATCACCTTGTTGTTTGGGTGCAAATCAGGATGACAAACCATGTGATGCTTCTTTACGATGTGTTCAAGAAAAGAATTCGCCTCCTCAAAACCCTAGCTTGGTCAATATAGCAATGGAAGCTGCAGAAAAAGCACTTTCCTCTTTAAAGCAAGCTTCTAACACGGCTTCACTGAATTCATTTGCAAAGGAAGGTGAGCAGCTCTCTTGATACTTGGGTGCATGTTTGGTTCTTTTTATGTCTAGGGTGTGATCTGGAAGTGACCATAGCATTCTTTCATTTTCTATTACATAATAAGGTGAAATGAATATGGACAAGAAGAAGATAGAGGTGGAGAAAGGGGGGTGGTGGTGTAGGTAGCAAGTTTTGACTTGATTAATTATGAATTACAAGTGTCTTTGGTACGAAGTGAAACATTTTCCAATTTTCCGATGTTCTTTTAGTCAAATATTTTGGAGAACATTTTATCTAGGAAAACAAGCTCCTTAAAAATAAGGAAAATGACTTCCCTAATGAAAGTAGGGAAAACAAGTTCCACTAGTGATATTCCACATTGATTGCATCTTCTCCACCCTCCAACACACCTCATCTTCAGCCCCACTGCCCAACCACCCCTACCTCCCCAGCCTCACCTTTCATAATATTTTTCTAAATGATATACAATTGTTTTTAGGGTAATTTTTTTGCTTACCTATCGAATACCAGAAAATAAGTAAGAAATCCACTTAATTTTCCTTGAAAACATTATTCATGGAAAACATTTCCTTCAAACCATACACACCCTACATATGAAGAGATTTGCTTTAGGAAGTTTGCAATGAAAATTTTTCTTTTAGTAGAAGTTAATATCTCAGTATTAGAGGTAGCGATCAAGCAATCTAAGTCCGTTGATGCTAGGTCCTGCTACACTGAATACAAGCTGTCCTCATCCTTTGATTCACGCATGCATGTTGATGACTTACTTTGGTAGAGAACAAAAGAAATTGTGACAATATGAGATAGACAAAAAAGCTGATATTGATTGGTGTGTCAGCAATTTTATTTGGGAGGCGATATTGTTGAGTTGTTTCAATATGAGTATATATGATATCTTCCACATCCAATTAATGTGGTTTGCGCTTGTTACTTGTGATCAGAGCCTCCTTATTTGACTGACTGTCTTTACCTATCCAAAATCTAATTCTAGTTATGAATTGAGTTCTAAATGAGCTGGCCAAGCTGAGGTTAGATATTTAGATTTGGATAGTTTTATTTGGAGCTGGCTTATCAGATACACAAATTGCACCCTAAGCTTATTCTTGGTTTTCATAACTCAAGCTCAAACTAAGCCCAGTCATTTAATGAAAATCGGGTTCAAGCCCCTTAAAAAGTTTGATTACAAGCTTCATTTGCTCTAGATTTTACTTTCTTTTACTTTGGAAGCGACTACTCTGGCGAAATTTCTAAGGTCTAAAAGTAAGGCATATGTACATATCAAGTTCTGTGATGTTAAGTTTAACTAGAAAATTATTACAACAAAAGAAGAGTTTAAATTAAAATATAATGTTCCAAGTCTTTGTGATTTTCTTCCCATTTTGTTCAAATCTTGGTGGACAGAGTTACCTGGTAAGTGTGCTGTTGGAGGTAGCATGTACCCTATGAAATTAGGTGAGGTACGCATTAGATCACCTAGACACCATGATTATAAAAAGGGTTCCAGCTCTGCGACTGTCTCTTCAATACTGAAAGTGAAAGGAGACATTGGAAGGGAGTATTGGAGAATCTGTGTGTAAGGAGAGGGACCAAAAGATGCCACAAGGGAGATTGAGATACCAAAAAGAGGATGCCAGAGAAGGAGACTTGTGCCTGTGGAGAAAAGGCAAGTGGAAGAAGAATACTGAGATTAAGAGGAAGCTGGCAAAGACAATGATAAATTCATGGACCAAATGTTGACAAATGATAGACAAGAGGGAGGCTAAGAGAGCTGAAAGAAACAATGTTATGTGGTCACTTTCTGTTTGCTGCATAGATGTGAAAGAAACTTTATGGGTCTATTACTTTTGAGGTTAAGTCGTCATAACTAAACTATCTATTTTGGCGCTCGGTGTTGACTAACTGCCTCCACTTTTATTTGGATTAGAGTCAGTTATGTTTTGCAAAACTCACACTGCAACTTACACTTGTAAGGTCGATAAAAACAACCATACCAAGAGTGTGACCTAGTGATCAATTAAGTGGAGGAGAACCATGAGGTCTCAGGTTCAAATCCGAGTGGAGGCAAAAACGCTGATTGATTTCTTTCCGAAACCTATTTGGTGGATGGCAACAATTACCTAATGGAATAGTCGAGGTATGTGCAAATTGGTCAAATGCCACCGTTTAGAAAAAGGTTAATAAAAACAACCATTTGTGAACATTAACAAGTTGAGCTGAACTTTTGTCCACTGTGGTCAGCCAATAGAGCTTGAGAGTTACTCGGTACCCTGGTGGGCAGAGTTGCGCAGCTCTTGTGCTGGTGGGAGTTAGCAGGTACTATTGGAATAGCGAGGTGAGCTCAAATTGATCCGAACACAACCACATAACAAAAGGTTAATGAAGACGACCATTAGTGAACATGAACAAACTGAACTGAACTTTTCTCAACTGTTGCCATTCAATAGAACTTGAGACTGAGCTTGAGCTTGACTCATTGATAAACAAGTAGAATATGAGCTTTTTACAGGTACTACCAATAATAAAATGAGAGATGGTAAGAGTTTCAATACAATAAGTCATGTTAAGATTAAGTACAGTTAAAATACAATAAGTGTCAAACTTTTTGGGACAAATTAGAAAGGGAAGATGTCACATAAGATGGGATTGAGATTATTTTTTACCCCTTCATAGCTTGCAAATAGGGCTCTACTTGAGCAGCAGCTGATAGATTTCTGATGTAACATTACAAGGGTATCGTTTCTCATTGTAGCACTAAAGCCTTTTCTTAGATTTCCTCTAGTTTTTCTACACCTAGGAAATATAGTTTACATGTTTATAGAATTCCTGTGTTGAATTTCCTGTTAGTCATGACTATATTTTACTTCAATATAGCCTGCAGTTCAAATTGTGACTTCTAGATGCAAATCAAATTTTCTCTGTCCAATTCTCAGTCTCTTTAGATGAATGGAATGAACTCCTGGCTAGATACTTTGGTCTGGAAACCTTTAGGTAAACTATGTTTATGCGAAACAAATTTGTTCTCAACTCTTATTTTTCTAAGGGTTATATGGGAAAGAGCAGATCCTGCAATAAGTTTTGCTGAAGTCATTGTTCTACTGCATGTTTATGAGGTCAAAATCACCGTTCTTTTATGCAAATGGACAATAACTTTTCCACTGAATACAATGAAATAGATAACTGACTTAGCTGATAGCTTAGGTATTTGGAAGGGAAATATACACTTCAAGAAATGTCCTTTAAGTTCTTTTCTTGTTCTGTTGATGTTCTGGGCCCTTTTCTCTCTTAATAAAAAGTTTGATGCTCTGGGCCATAAGTAGCTGTGGGACAGATTTCTTGTATTGCTTACACTTGGTTAATTTATAAACCACTTTGATCATTTGCAGAGGAGATACAAGTACGACATGTACCTATTCAACAAACTTTTGAGCAAGTAAATAATTAATTAATGACCAAAAAAAGGAAATAAGGAAATAAGAGATGTAAAAATGTAGAGATGAGATAGGCTACTGCTAGGAGCACCAGCATCATATAATACATTGAGGATTTCAAATGTGCTATAGAACTTCAGAGAACCAAACAATCCAATATCCAATATTATGTGAGAAAGAACTTCAGTCTCTCAAATCTGCTTCTATTCCTTTAAGAGCTTGGTTTTACGTTTTCTTATTTCAGGAAAACAAATAGAGATGATGAGCCCTGTTGCTGCAGAGAAAACTGATGGCTTGGCAACGAATCTATCGGAAGTGCTAAATGCATGGTACTCTGCAGGATTTTACACTGGAAAGTAAGTATATGTGAAGTTTAATTTTTCAGTGGATGATCTGATATGCTCCAGTGTACCTTTCTATGGGAACTGATGCTTAACACCAAGCTCTTGCAAATGTGGTAAATTTGGAAAAAATTGAAAACAATCTGTTTCAGAATCAGACCGTGCAAATATTTGCATGTAACCCTTTATTTTCTTGTTAAAGTTAAAAAAGGATCTATATCACCTCTCCAGTTTAGAGACTCTACTCTAGTGAAGGTTAACTGCATGAAGTTCTCTTGCTGGGCCGTAGAGAAAAAATGGCTGGTGATATCTTCTCATCAACTGCTTAAGATTTAGTGGATAGAGTTATCTGGTTCTACTTTTGTTGGTTGGAGGTAGCAGGGGCCTGTGAAATAGTCAAGGTGTGCCTAAGCTCATCCAAACAACATCCTTATCAAAAGAAAGGAAAAAGTGTTCACTTGATGGAACCTTTAAATGCACCAGTATAAGATTTAGGTGTACGTCAAAGGTAGACAACCACTAAGATTGTGGTTCTAAAGGCTTGTAGTGATAGTACTATCTTTTCTGGTGTGAGCATTTGAAATGCTCTCATACAAGGATTGGGTTAATATTCGTTAGAGGATAACATATCTTAGGATGTGTGTAGTACGTAGTTTTTTCAATTTTCCAACGATTGGTTGGTCAAAATTTTTGGAAAATACTTTCTTTAGGAAAAGTAAGTTCCTTAAAAATAAAGAAAATGACTACCCTATGGAAGTAGGAAAAAACAAGTTTTACAAATGGTATTCCAAATTGATTGTTTTCACCCTCCAACACACCTATCTTCACCCTTACCCCATAGCCCCATCCCCACACCCCTACCTTCATCCCACTGTCCCATAATATTTGTGTAGATTATATTGTAGACAAGAAAATATGTAAGAAAACCCACTTATTTTTCTCCGAAACACACCCTAGTGTTTCATTTTAGTTAAATTTATAGCTCAACCCTTGAAATTTTGGATGTGATGCAGGTACCTTTCAGAGCAGTCCAAGAAGAGAGATGGTTAGCTGCTTAGCTTTGTACTGATTCAGTCGGAAATCAGATGTGGTGTTATCAATTTGACAGAGAAAAAAATCATGTATTAGTGTTTGCACACTAGAATTTGAAGCTGTGATGTAAAAATAGATGTTGTACAGCACTTTTGGTAGGTTGATTTTTGAAATATTGACAAAACAGTTGTTTTTGGCGGGTTGATTTCAAGTAGTTATGAACTCCAGTTTTTGTGGGTTTTTCCCCTCACCCTCTTTCAGTAGTCATTTGCACATGAACTTGATGATGTATGAAAAAGATAGTAGCATCTGAAGATGTTAAATTGAATAGTGTATTAGAAAATCAAAGATGTTTTTGAAATGTGTATTTTACTTGAAAATTTGCTTTAGTTTTGTGAGGGAAAAGAGATTATTCACTTGAAAAAGTGGTTAGAGCAAGTTTTTCAAATTTGAAAGACTCAACTTGAAGTTGGAATGAAAAAATGACTTGTAATTAAACAATTTAGTAAAGAGCAAAATGTTTTATAAGTAGAAAATTTTGGGTTGGTCTGCTTTTTTAGGTTGCAAATTTTGATCCTATTTTAAAAAATTGTGCATCTGGGAAATTACCTTTCAGATAAGGTTAGATTGAGGCCTAATATTTAATCATATATAAATCAATCTTATATACAAAATACTAGATTGTTATTTAATATTTGTAATTATTTTACAATTTAAGATCATAATTTAATATTTTTAGTTTCTGCTCAAAAGAAATTTTCAAATCATGATCTAAAAGGTTCATACGTTATAAGATAAATAAAGAGATTATTAACTAAATTGATATTTCGAAAAAGGAACAATTGATCAAAATTTTTGAAAATTTATTTTAGCCAATCATATAAGATAGTAGTAGTACTATTTAGTTAAATTTTAGGATGGCATAATTTTCACAAAACAGATATAATAGTATCTAAAAGTCTGTCTATAAAAAGACAATATCTAATTACACAATTTATCTTTTAAATAGGTTGATTTTTATTTCTCATCCTTTATATAAATTGATCTTTAATTTTTGCCTTTAAAGTCGAAATTACGCCTAGCGAGATATAATATCTTTAAAAATAATGCATATAACTTTGGGATTCTCGAATATTATAATATATGTAATTATATAAATTAATAGTACAAGAGATAAAACGGCTTATGACCCAAAATATAATCTAATGATTTGAACTACATTCTTTATTCTTGTTAATTACAATTAAATTAGGAAATTATAGTAGCTTAGTTAGTCGATTACATAAACTTTTTTACATCATTAATAAGAGTTGGATTCACAAGGTGTAATACTCTTATCCTACCATCATTTCTTTTTTTGAAAAAAAAAAAATACAGCTTAATTGAGTCAACCATATAGCCAAACGGGTCATTTTGTCCATGAGTTGGGCCAATTTCTAATGACAATCCACGTTTGTATAAGCCCAAATATAAAAGAGGTTTATGTCTCTCTGTGCCTTTAACCCTTCTTAGTTGCTCTGTATCTGCTGTTTGCTGATTGAGGTCTGTACACTTCGCTCCATCGCAGTTAAATTATAATTCAAAGCTGAAAAAGGTACGAAAAAACATCTAATTCAGGCATTTTCCCTCTGCTTAGTCGTTGTTTTTTCATGCTTATATGAACTGCTACTCTGTAGTAAAGTAAGTCTTGATGATGGGGATTCTCTTCGGTGGTTGTTATTTTCCCAGTTGGTTTTTCAACATGGGGTCTTTTTTTTACCCTTTATTTTCACTTATTTCATCTTAAAGAACTGGGTCTCTGTAAAAAGTGAGTCTTGGTGTAGTTTTAGTATTTTGCTTGTTGTAAATTCACTTAGCTTCTATTTGTCTCTCTGTTTTGTTGCTTTTCTTTTTGGTGGGGCTGTGAGATTTTTATGGGAAGTAATTGTTTTATCCAATCATCACAGTTGATAGTTCTGCCAAAATGGAGGAACAATTTAATGCTGAAAGAAGCAGAGGCTCTTCAAAGAGGACTTTGAAAATTACACCTCTTGATGAGGAAGATCAAGAAGAGGTTCAAATTGATGACAGTGGAGATGTTGGTTCATATGGTGATGATGATGACGAGGACGAGGAGGAAGATGAAGACAATGAACCTGTGGGGTTAGGGGTTCTTGAAAAGCCTGAGAATTCATGGTCACTGCTACGTGAGTTATTTCCAAGCAAAGCTGGGGGTACTCCTGTATGTTTAGAAAAGTTCTCATGTTGATTCGTTTGCGCAGTTTTCCATGTTCATTAGGGTGAAAGGTGTGTCCAATGTTGATTGAGTTCTAATTTTTGTTTCTGTATATGTAGGCTTGGTTGGATCCAATTGAATTGCCTACAGGGAGATCATGTCTTTGCGATTTCTGTGGCGAGCCTTTGCAATTCATGCTTCAGGTATATCTTATGTTCTTGTGGAAGTTATAATTTATGCTACATGTTGCATCTTGTATATCCTTTAGCCTAACAACGACATACCCAATGTAGTTCTACAAACTGGGGTTTGGGGATTCTTTAGACTACAAATTGGAAAACATTGTCTGTTACAAAATGGAGCTAGATGCGAAATTAGAGTAATGTTTTTTAAGTGTAGGGAATAATAATGATAATTCTAGGAACATATTTTGTTAATTCATGTCATGATATGCTTAAACACTGAAGTAACTACCCAAATAAAAAACAGTTAACGTTACTGAAGCTAAACGTCTCGATCTAATTTACTTAAGACTACAATTCCAATCTAACTTCATTTTGTACAGCACAAAAGTCTAAATCTTACTGTACAATATACAACGTAAGAGGAGATGTGGTTCTTTGTTCTTATTATCCTTTTGGAGTTGGTCAAATGGGACTTTAGTTCTTCCGATAGGTTTAGGATTTTAATTTTTAACAACTTCTGAATACATTTCTCCTATCTAAGTTTAAGGCTATCAACATCTCTCCTATTACCTCAATAAAATCTGGTATTTCTTAAAAGCTAGACAGTCCACCAAATGGGCTGAGCTAATAGTGCGAAAAATTAGGGCCTGTAGATACTAGTACAATGGCTCCTCTTTTGAGAATTCTTTTATAAGCGCCAACCCTCCTGTTCCAGCATTGCAGCAGCTTTATAATGGAGGTATGCATGATCCAATGCCTGACATTTCATAATACATGCTCCATATCTGACTTGTGACCCTGCAATGCAAAAGAAGGGGCCATCTTCGATTGCTCCACACAATGGACACCTGCTGCCAAGCTGAAGTCCCCTCTTTTGAAGGTTTATTTGAGTGAGACAAGCCTCCTTAATCACTATCCAAGAAAAGCAAGAGACCTTCAAAGGAGCTCTATTGAACCAAATGAAGCCCATATATCCTGTTGTTACTTGTTAGATTCCATCATAGTGTAGCAACTTTTGACTGAATAATGCTTTTGGAGTATCTCTTTCAACTGATGGAGTTAACTTTGTTGTGATCCAAAACTTCATTTTTTAGCGTCTGAAGCAAAAAACATAAGCTTTCTACTTCCCAATCATTTCAACATCTTCTCAGAAAGAGATTCCGACCTTGTGCTAATTGGAATCTGCAATTTTTCCATTGTGTTGTGGGGATAAACTGTAAATGTCCAAGAATTGGGCTTTGACCAGAGAGTGGCCCAATCATTTATTTTCCCAAAATCTGATTTTCCTTCCATTATGAAGAAGAGAAAACCATATTTGTCTCAAATTTCTCCAATATCCTCGAATATTGTTTCCATAGTCCCGTTCAATGAAGTGCTTGAGAGATTCTGGTGCACTGTGGGTTCTCTAAAGTGAACCTCCAAAGCCATTTCATCAAGAGGCATTTGTTATGACTTTAGGTTTTTGATTGCCAGTCACCCATTCCTTCTGTCTCTGGAGTCTGGTCACTGTTTTCCAATTTACAAAAGGCACACTCAAGTTGTCTGTTTCTTGTCTTGCCAAAGAAAGTGTCTCATTGGTCTGCCCATGTGTTTCGACTTAATTAGTTCCCTTGCCGCCTATTTTTCAATAATGTATTAGTTATTCTTGCATAACATTGGCTCTACATCTACTTGTGTGCAGGGTTCCATTTCTAACATTTCTTTTTTGATAAA